>UCOJ01000202.1:0-161307 GCA_900474305.1 Cecidostiba fungosa | reverse complement strand
CTCTTGTATATCCTCTCTCTTTTCGCGCGCGCGCGACATGAGCGATATGTTGTTCACTGCTCCAACCTTTTTATATTATATTTCCTCGCGCGCGAGGACGATATGATACCGATGTGCAGCGGCTCTGATTTTTTTTTTAAATATAAATTCGTATAACCAAAACACACTCTCGAGCATAATATGCGCGCTGCGGCATACGGGATTTTTCGTCACCTTTATCTCTCGACCGGCTTGTAAGTACATCTCGTGTCTCTCTCTCTCTCTCTTTCTGCGCAGTCTTATCGCGAAAACGCGTGCGCGCATCGATTTACACTACCGCTATGAAGATTGCCGGTCTCTCTTTTTTATCGCGGCCGGATTCGAGAGAGCCTTATATTTTTGGCGTCGACACTAATTAAGCGTGTGCGAGAGAGGTACACACACTCGGCTACCGGGTTATCGGCTGGTAAATTGGGTTTCGTATATATATTGATTAATGAAACCTCTGGCTTTGTCGCTCCGATGCGTATATTTTAATAGAAATATCGCGGCGGGGTATATTATGTATAAAAAAGTAATTAATCCGCGCTGGACAAAAAAAAAATGTGCTACTCCGATAAGACCGGCAGAAAAATCGGCGGTATACATTTATTATTCGCCTTTCGAATTAGCTAATACATTGTTAATTAAGCTCGAGTCCATAAATCTCCGCGCAATCTATGAAATAATCGCGGTCGCAGGAATAAAAAGGAGAAAAAAAAACGAGACACACACATCGATGCAGTGCGTAACATACATCTGAATACCTCAGAAGTGTATCACATAAGCTTATTAGAAAAAAAAGAAAGAAAGAAATCGGTATATATAATATACACACAAACGAAATCCTAAGCTAGCATCCAGTGAAAGGAAGCTCTTAGCGCGCAGAGGTAGGGAAAATAAAACCTGCTCCGTAAAAAAGAGTTGCACGGCGCGTTGCGCGCGGCGTTCGCGAAAGGTCGAATCAATTGGCCATAATTAACCGGCAATCCGCGCGTGCGCGAGAGAGATAAAGAATCGTAATACAGCAGAGCGCGCGATTTATTAAAAGCCGGCGTATAGGTGTACGTGTAAGGCGGCGCTAATAAAGTAATACTACAAGAGCGGGAAAATCGGCCGCAGTTCTCTCTCTCTCTCTCTCTCGCGAGCTTAGATTATAAGACATAGAAGCGCGTGTATACGATCAGAGTTTGATCGATACGTATCTTGCACGCGCGAGAAAATTTTTTTTCTTCTCTTTTTTTTCTTCCGAGAGGAGGAGCTTGAGCTCGAGCGAGTATATACAAGAGGGAGGGAGAAGCTGCGCTTAGATGATGATCACTGGCTGTATGCTGCGCTTCTAGATTGATGTATCTACCTGAGAGTGTTTGTTGTGATTTTTTTTCTCTCTTAAACTGCGTTGCGAATGAGATAGTTACATAAATGAATGATTGCACGTGTGGCTCGCGATCCATTGTATACACATACGAACCATTTTATGATTTCCTCAGATGTAATTTTGCATCACAATGCGTCTGTAGCTGTGGTTGCATATTATTGGTAGCGAAATGTGTGACACGACCTAATGCAGCTTGCTGATATTATTATACGCTTTTAGCAATGATATAGATGGATCGACTGTTTCATTGTCTACTGAATATTGAGAGATGTTCAAATAACTGATAAATGAAAAATTTTCATCGCGTTATAAATTGTTTAATTCCGCTGAATGTATAAAAATCATAATAGTAGAGATCGAATCGAAATTAATTGCTCGGAATCACGCAGCGCTCGCGCGGTATAATAAAACACACATAAAATCCTCCGGCACACACTTTACGTCCGATAATTAAAGCGACCGGCTATATTCAACCCTAGCAAAAACCTCGTCGCGATATATACAAAGGACCTTCGTCGCTTCTTACGAATCAACGTCTCCCCACTTCATCTCGTATAACAATGAAACTATATCGCTGTATAACAGATGCCAAAACTGCATCTTACACATACGCTCCGCATATTTATGCCATCGGCATTATTTCTACAAATACACACGTACACGCCCACGTATGAATTTATGGATTAAAGCTCGTGTATGTAAAATATACTCTTTTGGCATATGACTCGACGCGTATATATTCATTTTTGATGTCGATCCGTTATATATCTATTTCCAGCTCCGAGGTCTCGCCTGTTTTGATTTATTCGAAAATCGCTGCACGTATATAAATATCTCAGAAAATCAGAGATCCGAAAATCGGAAGACAACATCGATGAAACGGCTCATTCATCGCTGCTGTGCATGAACGCACTCGCTCCATTTCCCAAAGTAACGAACACTTCCTGCGACAGAAGAAAGACCGGGAGCTGTGTTATACAGTACAGTGCAATCGATCATACACGCGAAACGCCTCGATTTAATCTGCCACAAATCACGACGACAATGAGCCAATCGAAATTCTCTCGTTCGCGCGCTGTAAATCATCGGCTGTTATATGTCTCTGATATGCCGGTGCAGTGCAGAGGTGGAACGAATTGTTGTTTCGGAGTAGGTACAATTTTTAAGTCTGGCCAACTCGTCAATTTTCACTATTCTCTATAATCTCCCCATACACACTTTTGTATCTCTCGCTTGTGTAATATACGCAACGCAGTGTATCTATATACGAACGAAACTTTGCTCAGGTTCGAATAAACTTATTTCGGTGGCGGTCGGCGGCTTTGATTCGATTGTTTGCCGACTTGAAATGCGAGGGCGGTGTGTCTTGTTGATAGCGAACGCAGACCGTACGTCGTCTGCGGCGGCTGCTTTTATTTTTGTTTTCAAGCGTTTGTTGATAAGAACCGCACGAGAGCGTGTATGTGCATGTGTATATAACTCGCCCCGGCGTGTTTTGCTCTCGCGATTGTGTCTCTACGGCAGCTTGCGTAAGGATGAGATGAAATTTTCCTTCTCACTGCTGATATCGCTTCAGGTGCGGAAGACTTGTTTTTAATCTTTGTATATTTGAAAAACTACTCTTCGTTCTCGTGAATTTAAATAGACAAACTAAATGTGTATTATAATAGAAACCGCTCCATCGTGTCGAGTTCATTAATCCAAACGATCAATCTCCCAACTCTCTCGTCACTCTCCTGACTCACCGCCACAATTATATTGCGAAAGCCGCACAAACACAGAGCATATATATATGTCCAGTCCCCTAATTGAGAAAAATTATGGATCCGCCGATAATGAATGACGTCAAAACGAAAAATAAAAAGATTATACTTTAGACTTAAGGTGCCAATTGAGTAGGAAAAGACGAAGGAATATATATATAACCAAAGTAAATTTCTCGTGTCCGTGTGTTTCAGAGCGCGAGATTACATGCCCCCAAGGAGCGCGGCGCCGCGACAGCCGCAGAATGGAGCTGCACCTCTACGCTCAGGCTCTACTACTGCTGCTGCTGCTGCTGTCGTCCTCGTGCGATGCCGTTTCCGAGAGCATCAAAGGTAAGAAATCCTTCTTTGTTTTTTAAATACTTTTTAGAAATAATGTATACAAACAAACTGGCGAGAGGTATATATAGGTATACATATAACGGGGTCGTCGTATATATTAAGCGATCGAATATAACGCGCGCGAGTTTATAAAAGTGGAACGTGACAGTAGTAAAGTTCTTATCGGCATTTAAAATAGATATACTCCACGCGCGCGTTTATCAATATTTTTCAATGATTTACATATAATGTCAGCGCGTTCTCGCGATATATCAAAGATGTATATGTATAGTCACGCGCTCTTTTTTTTTTCTTCCAAGCACTTTTTTTCCCCGCGCATTTCATCAATGCATAACATTACACCCCGTGTGTCCCTCGGCCGTTATTTACATACCGGTTTTATATATCGTCGACTCGTCTCGCAGTGCGTATGTGCACGAAGGAAAAGAGCCGTTGCGCACCCTGAGCATGTGGAATGAAATCGTAAGTAGTATAGCGATGAGCTGGAGTAGCCGTAAAAGAAAGCAGTTACTTTTCGGCTCTTCAGTCTCTGGACGATAGGTGGCGCACAGGCACTTTTCTGTAACCCTCGTAGTTTATATCTGTGCGCAGAATGTGTATGCAATCTGTTGCATCGAATCGTACTTTTATACGATCGTTCCTCGAAAAGCGTATAATCGCATAGGTACGAATAAACCCTAAGATTTACATACGCGTATAATCAATAAAAAGGTATATAACACACAACACAGGATTTGTCACGACGCTCGGTTCATTCGCGGAATACGAGAGTTGCGGTGAGATGCAATTTCGATTGCGACATAGTAGTAATCTCTGTCTCTCTCTTTCTGATTATATTCTAATTATATTTCGCTGCTCTTGCGCAAAGTCGTGTGTCGAGTATACTGTTTGGGCTGCGTATAGTGAGAAAAAAGCGTGTATACCTGTGTGTATTATAGAGTAATCCGAAAATAATTGCGCGTATATATATTACCCATCGTTATAATATAACACACACAAGCGGCGCTCGGGGCGAGATATATCAATTTTTCCGTGGCTAATCGCTAAACTTCACGCATCGGCAGTTAATCCACGTCAATTTTCTCGCGCCGCATATTTCGACAGCCGCTCCATCGATCACTTTTCGAGGTCGTTGTATATATATATATATATAGTAGACGCACTTTTGCGCAATCTTATATACGGAGGTATACATAATGGCTGTCGATGTGTCTCGACGAAAAGGTTGTACTTTTCGTGGAAGTGTTAGGTATATATCGGAGTTGCGATTTATTGTCTGTACACTTGTTGTGTACTGATCCTCGGGGCAGCGTAGATTATTTCAAGAAAATTTAACTCGAGTAGAAACAGCCGAGTATATAGGTCAAACACGTGTAGCTATACATACATGGATAAAAAAGACCTGCCACGCAACTATACGGTATGCGGAATCAGTCGAAGTAGTGCCAATTCCAAGTAGCCGTAAAATAAAGTAGTTTTGGACTGGCTTGAAATTTCCAAGATCTCTAATTTCTGGATAGAGACGATAGGTGGCGCACAGACACTTTTTCATTTCTCTCATCAGAATCTGCGCGCAGAATGTATATATAGCGGTGCGCCACTATGCCGAAACTGCCTTGTTCGGTGTGCTGCATGGGCCACTCATGCTATAACTGCCTCAGCCTACTACTATTAAATAATTTTAACATATTATTTTTGTTTGCATTATACTGGTGAATAAATAAAAAAATGGTCTTATTTAGCGCAGTCAAATTGTACAATATATATACATGTATCATCGTTTATCACAGTTCGTTAAATTTACATTACGACATCAGAGCTCTCTTCTCTCTCTCCCTCTCCGTGTAAACTTCTCCATGATACTAGGCAGGAAACAACAAGTCAATAAAAACTTGAAAACAGCGCGCAGGTTCAAGCTCTCCATCAGAGCAAACAGCAGCCAATCTCGAAACAGCTTTTGACATAATCGTAATACAAGCTGGCGCGCTGCTATCTCAATGTTCATCGGTCGCGCTCACGTATATATACTATTATACGATCGGAAAAGCGAAGAGAGTGCGAGAAAAGTCGAGGAGAGAGAAACGAGAGGTACTTAAATCGCTCGGTGTATATACATATACACGCATATATAGCCATCGCGTCACGCTCCATTTGCGCTGTTTCGCTGCATTATATTCTTCTGGCTACTGCAGTTATATATCTGTTTGCATATGCGTATACGCATATACTTTGTTTTCCTTCTTATTTCGTCTTTGGAATTTTTCACCTACTTGCTTTTTCTCGCTGGGAATATGTGATTTGTTTTGGAAATCGAGTAAACACACCCGATGTATACATAATATAGCGCGCGAGCTGCAAATACAGGTGCACATACTTTCAATTGGCTGCTGCTCTCTGCACGCCGTGTCGTTTTAAAAATAATTAATTAAGCCGCCGCGTGCGCAATGTGATTCTAAAATGCGCTGCGCGCATTCTCTGTAGAAAGTTAAGCGTTCTCCGCGAGTATTTTCGTGTAGCTCGAATGGGGATTTATATAAATTTCATCGAAAACTTTGCTGTGCTACGCTCGTTTAACTGGCCGTAATTAATAATGTTAGCTTGTAATTTAATCTAGATTTTCAAATCGCTGCGACTCGTGTTTTTGCTTCGTTAATTCCTTCGCTGCGTATAGAAGCTTTATATCTCGTTGGTGAGATCGCAAACACGAGAGTAGCTTTTCCAAAGCAGAATCGCTCGCTATAAACTACATATCTCAGGCAGACTTCTTCGCCAACACAAACCGTAATGATTCCATCGATAGGAATCGCGCTTAGCATAAACTAAGCACAAAAGAGATCGTCCGCTACTTGATGCACGAATGCACGCGCCGCAGCTCGTTGTTTAGGCTACACTCGCATGCGTATATATTATTGTTGTCTACTCCGCCTGTATATATATGTATTCTACTGTTCTTATACTACTTTGTTCTAGCGATCCTATACACGGAGATTCTTTTTTTTCAGCATCGCAGCTTCGGCCAATAAACGCAAAGTGGTTGCAAAACGATTGTAAATCGAGCGAGAAGCAAAGCGCGACATTTTGTGCGTTCGAGCGATCGTTATCTACAGCGCATATAATATACGAAAAGCGCAATCGCGGAAACCAGTGCGACTACTACTTGCACGCGCGGATTACATATATACACGGAATATAACGTGTGCTGCGACCCAGAGATCTGTTTATTTCGATTTCGCAAGCTCGAAATTCGTTTAAATTTATCATACATGCGTCGTCATGGGTTATTGCCGTTGATTCATATATATTACGCGGGGACAAGGTTTTCCTCGGGGAGGGAGAAGTTATAGGCGATGAAGAAGAAAAAAAAAGATATCGTAGCTGAAAGGAATTTTCCCCGTTAATAAGGCGATTTTGTGTGATATAATTCAAGTAGATGCATAGTGACACTTATTTTAATTTACCTTTCATAAAGACTTAATTAATGTTCCTTATACTTCGGGGCAAAACGCTATTTTGCATAAACGTCAGTTTTATTGAGGATAAGCCGACGCGGCCGCAAGGAAAAAACTTATCTATTAACAAATTAGCTTGGGAAAAAATATTATACATAATGTGCGATTTAATTGAAAATATCGTATGTTAAACGTATAATATTACTCAAATCCACGACTTGCTGTATCGAAAGCACAAAGTCTCTCCTTCAAAATTCGAATTCAGTGCGGATAAACCGCAATTAATTTTCTCAAACATATCTGATATACGGGAGAGCACACGCGACTACTGAGACTCGAACACTTGTTGAGAGAGAGAGAGAGAGAGAGAGAGAAAGAGATAGAGCGAGTGTTTAAGGTATGCGGAATCGCGCGCGCATTGTTCAAACAGACGCGAGATAAGACTGTATCACGTGGAATCGATCGGCGACTGCATATACATATAGTAGACGCAGACAGCTCGTATCTTCCTGAATAAAGCGTGTATCTTGATCTTTCTAAGTGCGGGATCTGAGCCTCGATAATTCAGTGAATTCAAGTGAGTAAAGTAGTGTGTGACGTTATATTGCTTCAAACGAGTTTGCGAGTTGTTAGTTCGTTGATGGAATATTTATTGCTGCTGCGCTTATAATATTGATGTTGGTTTTGATATTTTTTTTAACGAGCTAATATATTTGCATTGGTTATTGATGGATGAAAAAAATTCTCGACGAGTAGAGTGCCTACCCCTCGAGTGCGGATTTGGTGTACCCAATCCTCCCCCGATGAGTCACACGAAACGAGCGGAATAGAAACGTGTATATATAGAGGGTGTATTTAGGGTTCACTGCGACGGGGAATTCGAGCCTTTGTAACGACAAATCGCGAGACAATGAGAGCGTTATGCTTTGGGAGATATAGCGAGGGTTGAAGACATCACGATTTGTTCATCGTTCAATACAGTATTAATTTATGCAAAAATAATTATTTGATTTTCAGGTAGCCGAGAAACGTGCGACGTTGAGGGCGAGGACTTCACCGTCGACAAAATACCAAATACAAAGTGCTTCAACTGCATCTGCAAGGTGATAATAATGCAAAAGTTCAAATAGAAAGATATTACCGACGTAATGCGTGATCAAACACGAAACGCTCCTTATCGCCACGCGCTATCTTCTATGTATATACCTACGTGCCAAGTGTTGCTGTGATATCTCTATTATATCCATAATTTTCTTTGCATATTATATTTAATTTTTCAGTCTCGTTCGCTTTAGACAATAATAAACTGAATAGACGTTCGAGTATATATATTTATACATATATTAGGGTCAAAGATATCGTGCGCGCTTGTGCATTACAAAGAAAGATCGAATGCGGTCCGCGCTTCATTTATATCGTTTACGAAGGATCATTACGCGACATCTGTGTTCGAGTACCGGCCAATTGTTTCGAGATGAAATATCAATTAGGTTACGCTCGTGCTTACAAACAACTTGTGTAATATATATAGGACTGCGTGATGACGACGAACTCGGAGATGATTTTGAATTTGGCACATGTGTGAGGATGATAGGAAAGTAATTCTTAAATGAAAATGGATTGACGCACTTTATAGATATTATACCGAGCGAAACAATGTCTTCTTATTTGGTATACGACCTCTAAAGTAGAAGGTGCAATAAAAATTGACCCTGATTGAGTTTAATTAATTAACGGCTCGTAAAAAGTATTTGTACGCGCTTTTACGATTACACGCGGCTGCAGTAGACATCACATCTCGATGTTTCCGGATACACACACTTTAACGTAGCATTAAAAGCCTCTCGGACACAGCAATAATACACCACATATATAAAGATTACGATAATCTATACAAGCCGCTTTAATAACGATAAATTAATTGAAATAACAAGAATATCTCCTTCGAATGCATATCCCCGTCCTCTCAAGTACACTTGTGAATATACACACACACAGAGCAGGCGCCGATAAATTATTTCGCGCAGCAAAACGAATCGAAAGTTTCCACGGAAATCCACGAAACTCGTTTTCCCATCCACACACATACACACCTCAATTTCTACCGCGACGACCTTGACTCCCTCGTATATATATATAAATACAATACTTGCGAAACGAATCTCGAGAAAAGCTTTCGCCACTGATGCGCACAGAATATACACATCAGAGAACCGCTTGCCTACTTATCAGCATCAACGACTGCATATAGCAGCAGCAGTAGCATCAGTTGGTTCATTGACTCATCACTTAGCGGCATCTCATGACGCTTCTTGTTTTCGTCGTGCCGCCGTGAAAAATAAGAGTAAAAGAGCGAGAGAGAGAGAGAGAGAGGCCGAGAGTGTGACATAATTATTTGTTATTGTTGAGCGGGAAATCAGGCGGACCGATCGATCATCGCGAGTCAGCCGAAGATCACGTTCTTATTCTATTCCCCTCTTCTTCGTATATAATGTACGCGATTCGCGGCACGCGCTCATGCGTGCGCGAACTTTGAAAACGACGGCTGATGTCCCAGTTATTATATGGACGCGCAGCGTTGTTGTCTCTGTTAGTCTGCGCATTAGATGCTTCTAGCGAGTCGATACTTTAGAGGCGTTTATCGTTTATTCGTATACGTATACATTGTTTACAAAGATTTACAACGATCCATTCATCTGCGAGTAATAAAATAATCCAACGTAAATCGCAATAAAATCAGCGCCAAAAGCCTCTAAGCGCACGGCATAATACAATGTGTACAGCCGCAAACTCCATAAACACAATTTTTTAACGCGCGCGTAAGTCTCTCCACACTCTTGTCAATAAATTACCTTTTCAAATTCGTCCAAGCACACACACACAAACACATAGAGCAACGCCAGCGGCGAGAGATGTCAGTTGTAAAACGGCAATATTCCCTCAAGGATATAGTCGTAAAAGCGATCCTTTCGCATTTGCATTTAAATCGTCGTTAACGATTTTTTTCTCTCGCGCCCGCTCGGCTATATATACGCACTATATAACGGGCTTATTAGAAACCAACGTCTCTATTCGCAGCTCGATTTCCGAACTATCATAACGAAGAAAGACAGCAGCAGTAGTAGTAGAGAAAAAAGAAGCGAAAGAAACACTGCGTGTACTCGTATCTTATTATAATACGGCATAAACAAAGCATTTAACGACTCTCCTTGAGGTCGTCGCTTGAACGCTGGCGCGCGCGCGCGCACGCGGTCATTAATTTACTTCCCGATCGCCTATATAATCAATAACAGATTGCTCTCTTCTCGGTGCGCTATGGTATATACACGCGCGTGTGTTATTTGAGGAGCACACACTCACGCTATAACGCAAAAGTAAAAAGAGGATCGCGAGAGAGAGAGAGAGAGAGAGAGAGAGAGTATTTATATAAGTGAGGCCTGATGTTCAATGTGCTTTTGTATAGAACGGCTTCGTCGAGTGCCTGAAGCAGCAGTGCCCGAGCATCGAGGGATGCTACATGCTGCTCGACCCGAGGAAGGAGGAGTGCTGCCAGAAGTGCAAAGGTACGAGAAAGAGACTGATTACATATTTTTTGGCTATGTATAATAATAATATAAGTGTGTCTGCGATGACGATTCTTGAGTTAGCTGATGTAAAAGAAAACAGTTTTGAACTGATGGTCTATCCATTGTGTGTCTAATAAAATAATACCTAAATCTAGTCTAAACTACGCCACAATAAACGAATTTTCCTCTTTTCTACTCAGCTGCACGATTCGTGTTTTTCGTAAAGAAACTTCTTCTCGAAGGCCGGGCGCGTATATTATAGTGTCCATCCCAGACCTCATCGTCAGCAGTTATAATTCCCCTGAAAATTAAATTCCTCCAAACTGTCGTGACCATAAACACCTCTTACTCCTGATGTTCTCTGACGTCTATAGAAATTCGAATTCACAGCCTCATTATATACTCCGCGTCACAACTCGTTCGTCTTAATCCCCGACGATAAAGGCTCCATATATTAAATTCCGCAAATGACGACGACGACGACGAGCCGCGCGCAAGAAAAACACGGAAAACTTTCTCGAGTGTGTGTTTATTATATACGTATATATACATCGATATCCGTTCTGGCGCCGCAGTAAGTGCAGAAGGTCCGGTCACGCCGTGAGAAAAGAGCTATATATGCTCCTCTCTGGCACAAAGAGCCGTCTGTGAGTTCCGTTTCATCTCCGTTCCGTGGACGGAGAGTTTTCTTTGCTCTTTCTTGCCGGAGATCGGATGTACTGTGGCTGAGATTGTGAGAGTTTTGCCTCGAGGTGGAAGAAATTTTGTGGAGGAATATTTACCATAACAGTATTTTTTAAATAGTTACAGGTGTCTTGCTGTGTCGTCTGTTACCACTTAAAATCGTCTTCGCTCACCGCGAAACTATATGAAACAATCGATCAGTACGAAACCAAAACATAATCTCCGAATGACCGACGACATGGCAAAAGCATAACGATTCTCTCTCTCTCTCTCCTTAGCGCGCTGCTGCATTTATCGGGGAGTATAGCCACTGCGGCGCATTAATTATGCTAATTGTGACGTAAGATTTATGGCCGGCCCTACGCATACACGGCCAGCTATATATCCAGCAGAGGAGAGAGAAACGAGCTCAACAACCGCGGCAGTAGTCTCCTCCCCTCTCTCTCTCTATCTGTATATACATATATAGTGATTTGCTCTTTGTATTTACGCTCGCGATGCGCGAGCAATAATTGTTTCCTCGGGATATGCCGCGGCGATTCGTTTGATCGTGCTTTGTCGTCGTGCGCGATTGATGTGTGTTCTCCTCCTCGGAGAGGGATGATTGATCGGCTTGTGACTTTCCTGATGATCTCTTCTTTTTTTCTACTCCTTCTCGTCGTGTAAACACAGTAGTATATATAATACGTTGTACAATTTCTCAATATAAAGGCGGTGGTGATAAAAATAAAGAAAGCGCTATTTATATAATCCAGCCTCTAACGTATCAATTGGTGTGAATGTGCTGCGTTGCATGTACTTGCATGTTATAAAATGAATCTTTACACACGTGCTGCATTAATACATATTGAAACGGCTCGACTTGTAGGATGCGTGAAAAACAACATCCATCATCCGTCAGGGACGGAGTGGACGGAGCCGAACGATCCATGTAGGATATACACGTGTAACGCTGGCGTTATTACGGAATCGAAGCTCCGATGCTACACTCCTTGCGCTAATCCCACGCCGCCGGCGCCTGGACAGTGCTGTCCCACCTGTGCAGGTATATGTAATTTTATTTTACTCTTCAAATCAAAGAATCTCAGAAGCTCAAATAATAAAGTGGAGACATTTTTAACGAAACGCCTTGTCCACAGGATGCTACGTTAACGGACAGAAGGTGACGGAGGAGAGGTCTGTCATGACGACGGAAGATCCTTGCGTTACGTGTAGGTGCAATATGGGTCGACTGACCTGTGCGAAGAAAGCCTGTCCAGTGCTGCACTGTCCCAGCTCGAGAATCGTACAGGACGCCGGGGAATGTTGTCCTCGATGTAAAGGTATACTAAACAATATAAGAATACTTATGATTATATAAATCAAGCCGTTTCTATTCACCGCGTGAATTTGAAATAAAAAACAAAACAACCCATTCCCTGCACGTACAGGAAGCGGCAGGTACATGCTGCCACCAAGAGGTGCCTGTATGCTCGGCACGACGCTGCACAGTACGGGCTCGCAATTCTATCTGGACGAGTGTACGCGCTGCTCGTGTACCAACTCGGCGATAAGCTGCGCCAAGGAGACCTGTCCGGTCCTCGAGTGCAACAGCGAGTATCAGACGAAGCTACCTGGTAGATGCTGTCCTCAGTGTCCGGTGGTCGAGGAGAGCCGGGCATCGTGTACCTACGCCGGCAAAACTTACGGGGCGAGTACCATTGTCGCGCTGCTTGCGCTCTGCATCACCGCGATCTCGCTTATCACTGACTGAGACGTGCGGATGATGACGCTTATTGCTCTCTGTGTTTCTTTGTGTGTGTCTGTGTGCGTGTGTGCAGGAAGAGCTTGGTTCTGCTAGGTGACTACTTTTAGAGTTTAATTTAACAAAATTATAGAGATGAACTGTGTGCACCTGATGCAGAACGAAGCTCGAAAAAGAGAAACGTGACCTGTTGCTTAATGATGGTAACAGTAGGTTCACTCCTAAAAGTACAATTCCTAATGCCTTTGTAAGATATATATATAATGCGACGTTCACGAGAGTTGTAAAATAACTATTTTACCAGTGACTGTTTTCCTAACGATTAAGCATATACCAGCTGTGAGAGTGAGAATACAAGTATTATTATTTAAATAACAACATCACCTACGTATGACATATTGCATCACATAATAGTTTTTAACATGCCCATGCACCTATTTTGCGAATAAAGACATTATGTGAAAAATCAAGTCGAGCTCAATTTTTTTTTATACACTAACATGTATAACAGCACTAACCAAACATTCATTCTCATCAACATTAATGACTAACTAAAGGTTTTAATAAATCCGCAAGTGTGATTAATAACTTGATTGTTTAAGCGTGCTTCAACCTCACGAGTGTCTATTTTTTAAGCATCATAATTTAGAGAGCCTTTAGATAGTTGATCCTTTCCATCCCTAAAAGAAACTCGATTGTTTAATTTTTATTTCAAAATTGAAACGAATTCAATATACAATTCCCATACGATTCCCATGGTTAACAACGCCGAAACACTAATCCTTCCAAACAATGCACCTAACAAGCACCATTGCACCAGCATCGCACGATTCATATCATTTTGCAATCATTTTCCACGAGACACTGCCTTCTGCTACAATTTGCCATAACAATTCAAGCCAATATAAAGATGAATAAAACAAAAATCCAAATAAAAGTGCGTGTCGATCTGGTTTAAACGTTCTAATTTCTCCTAGGCAGGATGGCGAAACTTGGAAGCTAGATCCCTGCAAGTCGTGCGCATGCAAGCAGGGCAAGGTGCGCTGTGCGATGTCCATGTGCCCGCCCTTAACCACTCCCTGTCCGCCGAACTCGCGTTTGGAACTCCCCGAGGGCCAGTGCTGTCCACGATGCGTTGAAAGTGAGTTTTATACATGTCAATCCTTTACCTCCTCGCTACATAATTATATGTGCCCTCTAAATTATTTCGAATTTCGATTACTATACTATAAAACGAAGTAAAGTCGAGATGCTGAACTTCAAACATTGTTGAAGCGCTTCTTATCTGCGCAAACTTTGCGTATTTCGCTGCAGATATGATATTTTTAAATTGCACTATACTTATCAGCCAAGCTTCTTTGATTTTGAATTACCAGTATAATACCAAGTTGTAAAACACTATGACGTGGTTCAATACGCATTAGTCGTTAGAAAGCTTCGCTCTATCGAAATCGGAACAAATCGAAATTGAGAAAACAGCAAAAAAAGTCTCCCTCAAAAAAATCAATTGACAAAAATCTAAAACTCCTACAAAAAAAAGGCGACGGTGTATGCACGGTCTTCGGCGACCCGCACTACCGGACCTTCGACGGCAAGTTCTACACGTTCCGCGGCTCTTGCAAGTACCAGCTGGCGAGCGACTGTTCGAACCACACGTTCAGCATCCGTGTGACCAACGACGCACGGGCCACACGACTGTCCGCCTGGACCAAGACCATATCCCTGAAGATCGGCGACCTCAAGGTGAACCTGGGCCAAAGGATGCGCGTCAAGGTCAACGGACGCAGGGTCGAGGTGCCCTTCCGCATGGCTAACAGGCTGGACATCAACCGAACGCTGGACAGCATCTTGGTCAACACTCAACTGGGCATCAAGATCCTCTGGGATGGTATCAGCTTCCTAGAGGTATCGGCGCCGACGTCCTACAGGGGAAAGTTGTGTGGCCTGTGTGGCAACTTTAATTCCATACCGAAGGACGATCTGACGAATAGGAGAGGCAAGCTGCTGTCGGATCCTGTGAGCTTTGGTAACTCTTGGGCCGTGGGGGCCAAGAAGGTGTGCTCTAGGACGAAGAATCACACGCAGAGACGGGGTTGCAAGTTCAGGAAGGATCACAGGTATATATACTTGTCTAAAATTATTCAAATTATTTATCCGATTCGACAATTGACTCACACCGATGCTCATCAGGTTGTGCAACCGGCTGCGCTCCTCCATCTTCGAGTCCTGTCACCCAAAGGTCAACCCGGCGATGTACTACAAGGCCTGCCTCCAGGACATGTGCGAGTGTCCGAGTGATCACTGCTACTGCGAGTCGTTCATGGCGTACGCACACGACTGTCAACGATTGGGCATCAACCTACCCCATTGGCGCAAGTCGACTCGTTGTCGGACGGTCTGGGACACGACGCCAGCGGGTCACGGCTTACCACCTGCCTTCTTCTCGCCGCAGTCGCGCGGCCGCAGGTCCCGCTAACCAAGGCCCCGCAGCGACGCCCCCGACGCTCGAATCCAGAGGGCGCTGCAGCACCGACGACATCGGACAACGTTGTTGTTGTTGTCTCCAGTCGAAGATAAGGAGGAGGAGGAGGATATGTTTTACTCGATAGTACTGGCACTGCTGCTATTACTCGCTGATGGAGTGGACCGGACGTCCGGGTGGAGGAGGGCAGAAGTCGAGGGGCAGGAGGAAACGAGAGGTCTGGCTATTGCCCCTCCGCGAGAATCTACTAGTCATCTGCTTTTACTCGATACGCATTAATGGTGAGCCTTTTCAGTGATTAACTAGATTTTAATATTCGCGTGCTTGTGATGAGCGAATGAGAGAGAAAACGGGGAAGTACAGACTAGGGATTTTATGCGTAATCCGATTTTCACTATCCTTATGCGATGTTTTCGCTTATAGATCGTCTCCATTTATAATGCTGAGATATTGTGCGACAGAAATCAAGGTCAGACATATATATATCTTTGTCGTCTTCTACAAAGTTTCAATGATAAAATAAAAAAAAGGCAAATAAAAACATGACCCTGCGAGCTTGAAAGATGAACGGAAGATAAGAAAACGTGGAGTGAATCAATGCTCATTTATTATTCGATCGTATATACGTTGTATTGTCATCTTTTTCAAAATATTTTCTTCTCTTTGTTTTCAGAGCACCTTCCAGTATTTTGGCCGATGAGCAGGCTCGCGGCATAGCATCTATAATTACATCCCAGTGTAACCCAGAAAGAAAGCAGCGTCACCGAGTCCGCTGTCCCTTAACGTTATTTTTTTATCGCTATTATAGTGACGAAATATAAACTGCAATTACATTGGCGATAACGCTCGCATCGTTACACGCGCGCCCTTGCGTTTTACTTCTTTTTTTTTTACTTTATAGTTATAATATGTGTCGTCGTAGATGAATTTTTTTTCCTCTCCGCGTGGCGCGCGTCGTATTTGTGTACATAATTAATTCGCAAAGTCGCCTATTATACTGTTATCACTGTACGATTTTGTTCTCCTCAGTTTCGACACTCGTCGTGGGCACGCCCAAACTTAACTAGCTGCTAGATTCAGCCGCGTGTCAATTATATGCGTAATTAATGAAATCTTAAAGTCACTAGTTATGTAGTAATTTAAATTATGATGTGTATACTTACAGCTTTGAAAATGTCGACGAGGAATTATTTATATATAATGCGTGTATTTGACTTGTGTTCGAGAATCCCTCGTTTCTTATCACTTAAACTATATACGTTATATATATGAGCAAAGTATTTAAATACAGTTAAATTCGATTATATATGTATGTCAGTATGATAGTGGTGTAATCTTAGAAATTAACGTACACTGTAATAATATTTTATGTATTTAGCGAATTAAATTATTTAAGCTCTGGACGTTAATTACGCATTTAATTGCAAACTTAGATGACAATTCAAACTGCGTATATTTTTTTAACGAAAAGTGCCTATGCTCGTTTATCGATCAAAGTCCTGTGGTACACGCCAAAACAATGCAAATATGTGCGCCTATATATGTATATCTTATCACTGTGTTGATAGGAAATATTGTACATTCTCTCATTCTTCGACTTTTCTCTCTTTAACTCTTAACTTTTAGATCTTACTTAAGAAAACTAGAGAAATTGTACATAACAAAAGACTATTTTTTTGTCATTACAGAATAGGTTTCGATAATTTTTAACGTGTTTAAGTTACACGCAAATTCTATATATTATATATGTACACACGTGTATCGTTTGTAGTTCAATTGCGTTTTTGTAATATACGTAGACGTTTTTTTCTGTCTCTTTTTCATTCGTGATTACAGACTTTTTTCACGAGAAGAATGAATCTATGATGGATTCCTATAAAACACGCTACTGAGCATTTGTGTAAAAAAGAAGCAAATAAAAAGAATTATGAAGCAGATATATACAATATTGTGTCTCTGAATTCGTACTTTTTATCGCGAATCTAATGTATCAAAATATAAATGCACCTATAATCTGCCATCTGCTGCTACGACAAAGTTTCATCGGATGACGCGCAGATTCTTTCCCTTTTTCCTGATAATAAGCGATTGAATGCGTCGTTCCTTATCGACCTCGGAGCATTCACCAGACGAGAGACTATATCGCCCAGTTGCGACTACTATATTTGTGGAGCATCGGACAAGCGTCAACTTTTCCCTTTCAATAAAACCAACGTCAGGATGTTGTTGACTCACGTCTTCTTCCGCTTCGAACCCTTGGGCTGTTTTTCTTCTTTTCTCTCGCTCGAAGCGAAGCGCGCGCGCGCGCGCGCGTAACAAAAGGAGCTTTTATGGAAGGAAAGAGAAAAGGTCTTTGAAAATAAATAGCATCTATTGAAGAATAAGGTTTAATTTTTCCACGATATTTGAAACTTTTTATTACGACATTATAAATGCACAAAAACATCTTAAAAATATAGCATATGCAAGTGTTTTTATTATTTCTTGTGTGTATCTGCCTGCTGTCGTGTATCTATTTCCGTGTCGTGTGTATCTCTCGATACATATCTGATTTCTTGCTCAAGTAAATGTACGTAATCATGTAGTTGTCTTTGTATAATTATTTCGGAAACACGGTCTTTGACAACGTGTCGATGTGATAGAGAACATTGATAAAAATTGATTGCTGCACATATTATAGCGTAATAAATTCATCTGGATGTCGAGAGATAATAGTCAAACTCAAATAGAATGATAGCGAACAAAGAATCTTTTTGCTATACTGATATTTAATATACAATTTTTCTTTTTTTTTTCATTTTTTTTTTTCAACATTTTTGCTTTTAGTTTATTAATCGCATCTCTGCTCATATAGTCTGCCAGAATAGAAGATACACGCTGCGCTGGTCCACGCAACGACGATCATAACGAGAATCACTGATATAATATGATAATTATTTTATTATGTCTGTATATTATAATAATAGTATCGGTATAATATTCGGGTCTGAGATTCCTTAGCATATATCTATATATCATCATGTATGGCGATCACGAGCGAAGTAGATGGTTAGTTATTATAATACACTGACGATCCAATAAGGGATTATTTAAAAAATAAATAAATAAAATCTCTTATAGTTTTTTTATATCTTTTTTTCTCATTTGGCATATGTAGCTTTATATTATTCCTCAGAACGAGTGTGTGTATGTGTGTGTGTGTGTGTGTGTGTGTGTGTCCTCATAATACCAAGAAGTCATATATAATCGCTAACGTTATTCGATATACACACTACGGAAGAAAATAGTATATCCTGAAAAAAGATTCGCTTACAGAACGTTTGTTATATGACTTGGTCACTTTGGATATATCATAATGATCGAAGAACACGTATAATATAATCTTACACGCATATATAATATATAATATAATCGTCGGAGAATAAAATTCAGATTAAAAAATTCAACATCGTAAAACATCATCTTTTGTTGTGTGTCTCTTAATTTCTAAGCTTTATTTAACCTTAAGGGGCCTAATTTTCATTTACAAGTTGTGTTTGTGATACACGTTTTCACATTATATCGGAGGACAGAATTTACACGGAGGAAAAAGATGGAGAGAGAAATCGCTCTCAATCACATCTTTGAAAGTGTCACAGCACCGTGAGACGACTTGTATAACTCGTTTTTATACGAATTTGATCATATTATATAGCGCGACGAATAATAGCAAATACGCTAAATTTAACATTTAAGTAGAGTAGAAAAATTTTTTTTACTAAACGCACCCCTCCTTTATTCTACTTTGCTGTCTCGCGTATAGGACGGCAAAGTACAAGAAAGAAGAAGTCCAGAACTGCATCTCAGCAGAATTTTCACCTAAGTGTCTACCTCTATACGGAGAGTAGTAGAGTTATTGTATTCCTCTTACTTGAAAGTAATGGTAGCACTAAAAATCTCGACAATTATTGTTCCTATATCAGAGAGCCCGAGATCCTCGAGACAACGCAAAACGATGCCCTACATATCCTGCATACGTGTATATATACGTCCAGAAGGTAGTGACACGACCTATATATAAGAGCCACACAGATCTACAACACAGCGTAGAGGCGTATTATCTACGAAGTAACAAGTTGCAGTACTTACACCGCGACGTGTACATACACACACACTCTGGAAGACTCGAGTTCAAATATATATTCTATTCTCTACCATATACACGTACTTTCCTTCGCTATATATGTCGTATATACTATATGTATACTCCTAACGGAAAGGGGTCAGCTAGGAATTAAGACGACGCAGCAGTAGCAGCAGTAGCGCAAAAGTCGTAAAGCTCGGGGTAGTCTCTCGTAAAAAGCGTCGTGTGAACGGGGATTTTCTTCGTGTGGGATGAATTCGTCCAACGCGGCTTTACTGAACATATAGCTCACCCACCCACGCGCTCGTTCGTTCTTTCGTTCTGACGCGGGAATTAGGGATGAGTTTTCTTGAAGGAGATGACGTCGGACTAATTTTTTCGAGTGGGCGAGAGAAAATACTTTGCTCGAGCTGTTTGTATTTATTTTTCTGACATGTACTTGTAGTGGATTTTACGACGAATCATGTGTCACTTAATTTTAATTGTCAATTATATATACACTACTGATATGCAAATCGTTTTTTTCTTTTCAAACAATAACTGTCGTCGCAGCATCACATTCACGTACCAAAGTTTTTCAAAAACTTTTCTCGCGAAACGAGCGTTCGCTCCTTAAAACCGAGTATAAAACTCGCGCTAGCGCGTTAAAATTCGCATTAACGCACTTTTTCCCCTCGAGATAATAAATCCGCTACGTGCACACGTCGCTTTTATCATCGAGAGAGAGAGAGCGAGAAATTCCGCCAGAGCCATAATTCACGACTACTGCTACTACTGCGGACACAGAGATAAAAGCGAAATGAACAATTTTTCGATCGCGCGCTGCACCGGACGCTGTTCGGATTTTCTTGGACCACTTGGTGCTACGGGGTCAAGATTGAAAAACGAGGGGGGGATCAAAGTTGCGCTCGCTACTGTTATTACAGGAAAGATCTAGAGCTACGGACGACTTGGTTCATTCCAAATTCTTTTCTTTTCTTTTTTCTTTCTGGAGGTTTGTTTGTTACTTTTGATTGATTTATTGTGTAAGCGACTTCGGAAATGTTGAAAGTAACCATGACTTGTAAATATTTCAAAACTTTTGTAGTTTAGAAAAGGTATACATGAGAAGATTGAATTTCAAATTGGATACACGTGGCTTTCAATTTATTTCATAAATATGGATTATGTGTGTGTGTGTGTGTGTATAATAAAAGGATCTAAAACAATATACGTTTCCAAAATTATTTCTTAACTTATTTACGACTGATATGTACAAGGTTGTGAATACATTTTATACAAAATGACGATGGCCAGGATGCATCGTTGGCAGGTATATATGTGCATGTTCGAGATGTAATAATGGGTGAAAAAATAAGAACAAAAGTATCCAGAAATGAGATTATTAAGTATATTTCATATTTCGAATGAGCAATACATAATTGTTCAAAAATGATCACTTCATTAAAAGATATATGTATATATAAGTTTTACAAGAAAGATTTTGAATCTTCTTTTTAAAATTAATAAAAATTCATTTGGAACAAACGAAGTACTTCGTAGCCCTGGAAATATATAGTTGTGTGAATAAGAGGTATTTTTTTCCACTGAAATGTTTCATTATCGTTATTTTTTTTTCTTTTTTTTTGTTCCTTACGAGTTTTCTACAGGTATCTCGATTACTTTTAGTAAAAGTTTGCAATATGTATAGTCACAAAAAGTCGAAGATGACTAGATTTCTTTTTATGTAGTATGCTGTTGATATCAAGATACTTAATTGATATTCATAAATTTGATTTCGAATTCACAAACTTGTTTAATAATTAATCTGATCTTAAGTTGTTAAAAATATGCTTTAAATGGTAGTATATCAACAATTTTTATCGACATTTTCTTGACTTTTTCAATCCTTAAATATTATACCGCAGAGAGAATAATATCTCTTTTTTCAATCCACGCATCATCTTTTCTCTTCCTTTTTTCCTTATCTCGTATAATAGCATTATTTACAGTAAAAGAGCACAGACTTAAAAACATTTACAAGGATTGTCAAATTACGTCTGAATATATCAACTAATTAATTATCCATATTACATGTAAACGACAAATGTGAGTTTCTTTCCCTTTTCATCATTGATAATGTATGTGTGTATGTGTGTGTGTAACGTATCTCGTGATATCATATACGTTCGTTACTTATTTATTAATTTTTTTCATCGAGTGAACAGAAAATAGAAAGGAATTCAGCTATACCGATAAAACTCTCGCAATGAAGAGCTCGTCCATCATTATATTACGTAGAAATTCGGACGCGATCGGAATCCGAACGAAAAAGGCTCTTCGCCGCATTTTTCACTATTACGCTCTGTACACAACCGCTAAAATAGTTTATATACTCTCTCGTCGAGGCGCACTCTCGACATAATATATACCCAACAACTCCCTCGAGATTCACATTAGTATCATTCATTTACTTATAGACGTAAGTTTTTTTTTCGCATAAATCTATAATAGGTAAATTCCCTAGGACTCGCGCGTACTTGGAATATGTCGCGTTTACTCGTCGAAGGACGACCAGCGCTTCGCGTCGTGCAGCAGGACTGATGATTTTTTTCTCGCGTCCATAAGCTGTATCTCGTAATCAGTATTCTTCTTTTTTAAATAATTTTTCCTATACTTGTATGCATCAAATAGGTGATCGAATTCGCCGGGACAGTAGCGAAAGAGCCGCGCGAGCCGCGAAAATGAAATGTACAAAAATGAACGCGAACTTACACGACGGAGAACGACTCTGTATATAGTCGACGATCTTTTCGAGGAAGTGTGTGATTTGTTTTTTGTTCTAATCAAAGAAATCGTCGACTGGTCTTTTGGCATTAATTCAACGTACGATAAAATTTGACACATTTGTTTTTGAACTTAAAATTACGACTTAGCTGAACTACACACGCACTTGTTAAGGACACAAAAAATTTCAAGTGAGATTCTCTTGGATTGATTATTGCTAAAACAAAATTATTGCCTGGAATCCACGCTTACTGAGTACAACAGAATGAAACGATTCAATCTTTTAGACAAAAATCGATTCGAATTTTTTGTGCCTTAATCAAAGAAATCTATATAATATCTACGTGTTATCCGTCGTGGCTCCTAACGGCGGCTCGCGCAATTTAGCTCTCCGTAAGCCCCGGCTATCGAAATTCTATAATTAAATATTACTGTTTAATATATATGTATGTATGTATGTATAATAGTAATATGTATCCTCGTAATATCCATAGTGTTAACGAGTATAAAAAGAAGCACCTAAAAGTTGCCTTTCCACTTGTTCTTATTTTCTCTCTTCTTTTGCTATATAGTTTTTTTTCTCCATAATATATATAATATATATTTACGATATATATAGTAAGGCCGAGTGCGTTTTCGGCGGGAAACAATAGAATGAGAAAAGGAGATCGAGAGGGAGGGAGAAAAATGAGATCGACCACTCGCACACGTGTAATCATTTTTTTTACTTTTTTTTCTCTCGCAGCTCTTGTATTTTTTTTTTAATTTTCTTTTGCGGCTTTTTTTCGAAAAAGAAAAAGATTCTCTCCTTTCGTCGCGTTGATTTTGTCTCTGCTCTTCTCCTTCCGTAACATCCACGTCTCCTGCGCCGTCAACGACGTAAAACAAACTCTCCGTGTATAGCCTCGTTTTTGTCTCTCTTTTGTATGTATATCGTCATTATTATTACGTCTCTTGCGTCGTCGTCGCGTATGCTTACTCTCCGACGTATATACTCATCTCCTACTACCCTCATAATATATCGGCAATCGATATGCCCGCGCGCGCGCTTATCTACAATTATCATAGAGTATACGAACTACGAAGTTAAACCGTCGAGAGGTGCAACGTTAACGAAATATCGATAGAAACTTGATGTATACATATTTATATACGTGTATATACGTATCCCATGTGTTCTGTGCATATATATAATATATGTATATATATCATACATATGATAATAGATTCATATATATCATTCACTCGTTCAATAGATAACTTTGGAAGGCGACAGTAGAGACTACTGAAGTAAATGCATTTTTTTTCCTCGTATCATGTATACGCAAGAAATGAAGACAGTTTTTCCTTGCTTATATACTCGCTCTTATGTACGTCCTACGTAATTATCATATACGATCTGCCGAAAACATCGATATATCTTCGAGATTCTAGTAAGACTTATTAGTTTACGTCCACTTTTTTTGTTTCTTAAAAGACAGTAGTGTGTATGTGTGTTATCTTGTCATTTATCATTATATCCTTGTTTCGAATATCATCGCAAAGAATAAAGTATGCAGTATATATTATATAGAACGACGAGAAAAAAAATTAAAAACGACTCTCGGCTATGCGTCCCGCGTATCCAAGATGTGATCGGCATCTTTTTTATAATCTCCTAAAAGTCTTCGCTCGACTCTCTTTCTCTCACTCTGCCAAGATTCATTTATTATGATATACTTAAAAATTACAAGTTCTCCGCTATATATAATAATAATAATTAAAAGTATGTATTGAAACGCGACCCGCGCGATATTTAATGTCGCGCGACAATCGGATATATCTCTCACGCACTCGCTCCACCGCATATTCTCCTCCTCCACTCTAAATATACTTTTTTTTTTTACTTTTGTTTCTCACTGAATACATTGAAAAACCCTCACTACAAGGAGGTGGAACGATCGCGCTCGGCGCCATCAATCCCTCCCCTATACTTCTTTAAATATAACGATTTTTTTGTTTACTTCGATTGAACTCGATACAATTCACATTGTAACTTTTCACTCGCTCTCTCTCTCTCTCTCCCTTTCTCTTCGTCGAAATGTACATACAACAAACGAGACGACGTGTGTATATAAGTGTGATGTGTACATAAGAAACGAAAAGAGACCGCGAAGTTTCAACCCCATACAGCTCGTGTATATTCCATCCGCTCCGCGGTTGATACATCTTCGCGGTGTCACATATATACCTATATATATATATAATGTTGAGAAACGCGAGGTTCGAATGAGTGAGAGAAAGAAAGCGAGAGAGAAGGGGAAACAGTATACTCGGGGATTCCCCCGGTTCCCTCGTACAGCGCGGGGGAATACGAAAGGGGGCAAGGACGTATAATAGGGGGACGAGAAGAGAGAGAGACAAGTCGAGACACGCGCTCTTTCTCTGTCTCGTCTATACGTGGCTTTTTGGCGATGAGGAAGTGTGTAAATCCGCTGATGCTGCTGCTGTTTAGATGTGCTGAACGTATTCGGGATTCAGGAACGAGAAACCCATGAATTCTGTCTGGTCAAGATTCATCATGAAGAGCTTGTCCGTGGGCGTGAGGTCCGTCTTCTCCGACGTGAACTGCTTGTCAAAGTTGCTCACGTCCCGTCGGTGTTTCTGCGGATCGAGGATTTGACGGTTAGTCGAGTGCTCGCTTTGGGCTAACCCGTTTATGGATTAGCGCCTTTCTTATTATCGTTTCTTATATTCTAACGTGATTTTTTGATTCCAGAATAGTATTATATGATAGAAATAAAAGACTATTATATGACTCACGATTTTTGGCTTGAAAGGTGGCTGAACCTCCCGGTTCTCGATCCTCTCCCAGTCGATGCGTCGGAAGAATGCGTGACCCCTAACGTCGTCCTCGCCTCGCGAACCGCAGCCCAGTCTCTTGCTTGGATTCTTCGTTAGGAACTGCATGCGCGAAAAAGAAAGAAAAACATACCTTCAATTTATTTATCCACGAACCAAGTAATACATACTCTCAGGAGTAGTCGATCCGAGAAATTTCTTTGAGCTCTTCCGCGAACAACAATTAAAGCTGCATTTCTCACGAATTCAAACTTATGACTCACATACTTTTATTCAATTCGAGCGAAGAGAAGCAAATCAATTTTTTCCTTTCGTGTATTTACATGTCAGCCATAAACGCGCGAAATTCATAATCCTTTATATTTCACTGATGATGATAATAATAATACAGGTATCTCGAGAGAAAGCTCGTTTTTATACAGACTGTAAGTAGTGCAAGCGGAACGAAGTGACTCGATTTCGGTCTGCGGCAAAAAGTTAAAGCGACCGACTCACCCCTTTGCACGCCTCTTTAGCCTCTTTGGAAAGACCCTTGGGGTAACTGACGTTCTGGTCCGTAATGGCAGCAAAAAGTTCCTCCTCGTCCTCGCCGTCGAAAGGCGGCTGACCGACGAGCATCTCGTACAGTAGGACACCGTAAGCCCACCAGTCGACGGATTTACCGTAGGGTTGGTACAAAATGATCTGGAAATTTTTTTCAATTAGCTATCGTTCACTTTATCGAACGAAATCAAGTGATATCTTTAACGAAACGAAAACTAAAGAGCAACAAAACAGTATATATATAAAAATTCTCAGCTCCAATCTCGATGAACCAACGCAAAGTCCGAATCTGCGAAAAAGGCCTTTTGGCAAGAAAACCGTTAGCTAAGCACGGACGCTATAAGCAGCCCTTTTCCCGCTGACACACACACATCAGCTCTCGGCGGTTAAATCCCCAGCAGCCGGAGCCCCTTATCCTCGAACTCATCTGCTCAGCTATAGACACATGCATAGATAGATCGAACCGCCGTGCAGAGCATCCCTTTGACTAAGGTATACTACTACTACGTGCTTGCAGCGTCAAAAGCTCTCGTGAGAGAAAGAGAGATAAAAGCCGAGAGAGAAACTAACCTCGGGCGCGATGTAATCGGGCGTCCCGCAGAAGGTCTTGGTCGTCTTGTCACCGCTGATACCCTCCTTGCACATACCGAAGTCCGCGATTTTGATGTGGCCGTCCTGATCCAGTAGGACGTTGTCGAGCTTCAGGTCCCGGTAGACTATGCCTCGCGAGTGAAGGAAGAAGAGACCGATCGCTATTTCTGACGAGTAGAATCTAGAAAATTGGTTATGGTTATAATTGCGTTAAATTACGTTGATAAATAAACTCGCAAGCTTTTGCTTCTATAAATATATTCGATCGTTCAATTCATCACTAATTCAGCACGAGAGTTATGCTGAATAATTAAATCTTCATATAATAATGCCAATCGTACTCGCATCCTGCATTTGAATGTTTAAAATACGCGAAACGTTTCAATTATAATGTATCAACGCATTAGATTTAAGCCGCGCGAAAATACGTAGAAAAAACAGCAAGCACATCTCAAACTCGTTAACTATAATAGCCTGGCTGCACGATTCTCGAGAACCGGAATATTTAAAAAGACTCGAGCGAGTTTAATTACACAAGCTCTTCAGCACAACATCAGGTCGAGTCTAGCTGTGGTATAAGAGGTATTTTCTTATTTTTAGCGCGAAAAAGCGGATGATCGGCCTAAAAAAAGAATCCGCCGCAGAAAAGCGCAGCGTGTAATCGCTGCTGCGCGAAGAGACACGGGGAGAGAAGCCAAGCGAAAGCTGCTGCTGCTGCTGCTCTACGTCGTGACCTTAAATACTTACACTGCTACGGGCTCCTTGAACTTTCCGCACTGCTGGATTTGAAACATAAGATCGCCGCCGTTCACGTACTCCATCACGAAGTAGAGTCGGTCCTGCAACGATACGCAACGTTTATTCTTTTAATCGCGTATTGAAAAATTTTTCTCTTTGGGATTTTGGAAGAAAATTAAACTTGGAGAGAAACAACGCGCAGAGAGTAGTCACTTTTGTCTAGCGCGAAAACGAGGGCAAAAATTTTTTTTGGCGAAACAAAAAGAAGAGAGAGAAAAGAAAGCTGACCATTGTCTGGAAGCAAGAGTGAAGTCGAACGAGGAAAGGCGGCTTGTTCGACAGCGCCAACACTCGCTTCTCCACCATCGTGCACTCGACGTCGTCGTCTTGGATGATTATGTCCTTTTTCAAGATCTTGATCGCGTACAGCTCGTCCGTTCCCTTCCTTTCGGCCAGTAAAACCTTGAAGAGAGTGTTTTTTTTAATTAAAAATCTCACAGTTCGTTTTGCAGTATACAGAAGCTTAGAAAGAGGTTCTCACCTTGCCGAAACTGCCTTTGCCGAGTACCTGCAGGAAGTTGAAATCCGAGGCTCGAATGAGATCGCTTTTGCCCATGTTGTGTGGCACCTCCTTGTCCTGTGTCGTCGGTGCTTTCTTCGTGACGGATGTTTTCTACGAAACCCACAAAGCGCTCAATGCACGTCTACCTTTTGGCTTGACGTTAATATATATTGCGTTGCACAAAGTAGATTACCAGTATTAATTCATTATAAAGAGGATTCTTTTTTTTTTTCAAGAAATAGAGCCGATTTAGTTCCGAATACGAGTATATTTGATGTATTGTGGCCGGATGGTATATAGCTCGAATTTAATCAAAGCCCGAGTCGTGTTTTCTCCCGCCAAACAATGTAGCCCCCATTGTGCGTATTTCAACCTAATTATACTGAGCTTTATAAAACACTATAGCTATACCGTGTAAAATTACTCATTGTAACGTCGAAAGTTCGTGAAGAGTTAAATACCGGGTTTTAGGTAAAATCAGCGATGCTTTTTTTAAAAACGTATATCGTTAACTATATAACTAATGAAAATTAATTTTCTTGGCTGTGCGCTCGGCGTTGTATTCGCGTGTAATTTCGAAGATAAATGCTTCGGTTTATTCCTTGAAAATACTTAGTAGCTGTGCTTGATCTAAATTTGAGCTCAAGTAGAAATAGGCGGCTCTATATAAATCTTTCATAATTCTCGGCGTCTTTGTATGTAGTAATATACGCCGGATGAAGAATTCAAGGAGCCAGTAAATCAAGCTCTTCCTTCGTTTATAATAAATATAACATACTGCTCCTGAATAATTCATTATGCTTAATACTGGTAACGATAAATTATAATACTTGATATCACTAAAGAAAAAAAAAACTTATAATATAATATATATGCACTATGTGAAACTATCGAAAGAAAGAGCAAACCAACCAAAAAGAAAGAAAGAAAGAAAGTAGTACCCAAAACCAAAAAGGAAACGTTATTTTAAGCGCAGCGCTCGTCGGAGCGAAATTTACATTTCGCCCCGTTGAAAAATTCAGCATAGCACTATATATACTGCGCGAAAAAAAATCGTTCCAAAAGAAACAAAAAATTGCCATTGTTCCTCTATTTCACTACTGATGTCTATACACATAGACTATATCCGATGTGCGTCGTGTATATAAATATACTTATAATATATGCATTAGTAAAAGCAAAAAAGATCTAACCTCTACGGAAGCTGTGAGAGCACACACACACACACAACTAGTAGTAGTAGTAGGATGTCTGGCGAAAGCCAAAATCTAGCGTCTACATACCGAACGTACCCGCATTTTCGATTTGAGCTCGGCGAGGTCGACACCTTCCTCGGGTACGGGTACATTGTAGAATTCGCCCTCCTCCTGGGTCAGGAGCTTGAACCAACCCTTGGCAGGTGCTTTCATTAATTCGGAGATGCCAAAGGACAGGGAACCCATGAAGTCGTTGCGAGACGTGCGATCCCAATCCCAGACCTCCAGGAGAAGCCGCCTGTCCTTGTCGTCCGGCTTCAGGTCGCTGTAGACAGGTGAGAAAAAGTTTTTTTTTTTAGGTTTTTAAACGTGAATTATATGTTATTCCGGAGTGCCATGTTCGACGAGTTCGTAGAAATTACAGCTGGCTATAATTAAATATAAGCAGTGAAGTTCTTGTGCCGGAAGGGTTGCGCAAATATTTTCTTTTTCCGCACTAGCGAATTCCACAGGTAAACAGAATACTTATATTTGCGAATTTCTCGTTTTTACTCAGCAATTGAACGTTTATACGTTATAGTTATTATAAACATTTACATAACTCACATAGTGATTGTCTCGTTCCATTCGGGGTTTAAAGATGATTTGATTGTCTTCGTTTTCTTCTTTATGTTCTCTCCCTCCGGAATTAATTTCAGCTTGACATATGGATCCGACAGACCATTTGGATCCATTGGAATGAGATTTCGTCCCTGTATGACTGCAGTCAATATTTAAAAAGTCATTTTATTTTTTTTTTTTTTCAATAATTCGAATTCCTATGGAGAGATACGTGAAAAAAAAATGATACTCTACTTTCGACTGTAAGCTTGTTCCCGCTGCATGATACGTTGAGTTCTATACGTCCTCGTCTTTCCGTGTGGTCGCATCCGCAGAGATTCGGCACGCTCACCTCGCATCGTTTGTGCACGTTCATGTCACATGCTGCGACCCATCAGATATTACATTTCAATACGGTGTTATCATTAGGAGGTCTGCGAATTTTCTTTGCCTCCGGCAGATCACGAGAGTTTTTTCAAATAATGCGATTGATTATTGAATTCTTTATAACATGACATTATGTGAAAATCATGTTCCAAAGTCACCTGCCGGCGCTTTTTCTTTTTCTATTAAGGCGAAAGATCGCATTACATTACACTGTGCACTTGATTCATGGTTCGAGCATTTATGAATCGAGTGCGTAATGATGAAAAAAAAAAAAAAAAATGAAATGTAAGCGATGACACTGCATAATGCTTTAAGTGCTCGTTTTAAATGCTCTGCTTTAGATTTCTTGCGCGTGGATAAAAGTTTGTCCATTTTTCAAAATGACTATTTGAGTACAGGTATACACGATGTTCAGTGAAAAATGTACGGCTCTTTTACTTTAATGACGTACGTTATAACAGTAATTTTTCCAAGCGGACACGTAAGAATAATTACTGTTCTTAATTAATTCAGAAAAAAATGGATAAACTCGCGCGTTATTATTTTACATAACACAATACACAATATATATTGAAGATATATTATTTATCGTTATTTTATTAAGAGAAGATATTATCGAAACACGCAGATGCAGATACACAATATATATATATAAAAGAAGAAGTATACACAGCGAAAAATGACAAGTCTTATACGTGTAGAGAGATCTCTGATAAAGTATGTTATATAAAAGCGAGTGATTATACAAGAGTTACGGAAGAGATGAAGTGTGATAAAAAATGACAGGGGGCAACGCACTACACGAGGACGACAAAAAAGAATTCAGTGAGTCTCGCATGCACGGGTTTTATTATTCATCTGTAACAGACGACGTATTATACATGATCTTTAAAAAAAAATGGTCGAATGCGCAGGAAAATGCAGAACGAGTAACGTCTGCAGAATCGAAAAATGCTCGTGATATCGCGCATACATAAGCATATAGACGCGATGAGTCACGCGGAAGAGGTGGAGCAGCCGAGATAACGAGGATGCAAATGCAGTCGTAAGACCTTAGGATTGGCTGCGCTATATAAGGACGCCGTTGTAACTACAGGGATGTTTACTCTCCAAGCGACGAGCTTCTCCTGCCGAAGGTTGCTTGTTATTTGCATTATTATTAGTTTGGCTGTAGTCGTTGTTGTTGTTGTTGTTGTTGTTGTTGTTTGAGTCGTTAGTTCCGAGAAGACGTCGTTGTAATGTAGATGAATTATTTTGTTTGCTGAAGAATTGGAGTATATCGTTTATTCTTTTTGCGAGGAAAATATTTTTCACTTGTGTGTTTACTTTTCTTTTAGTATCTATAGGATATAGAGTATTTGTAGAAGTGATGCTCACTGAGCAGAATAAGACTTTAGCGGATATACCTGCTTTGATGCAGGTGCGGATTTATTAATAGCGTCGCGCTTTTCTATGAAATCGATTTTTAAATAAATAGACACGACTTACGTCACCGTGTCATCTTTTATTATATTGAAAAAAAGCCGATATATATACGAGTACTTTTAAATCGACCCCTTGATTTTACGAAGTGTCGATAAATTATTTTTCAAATTTTCACGAGCGATGATTGAGATGCGCGCAATATAGAGCTCAAAAAAACTAATCGACTCGCGATAAAACATCAGTTGCGATCGCGCTATAAAAAAATCTGAAATATCGACGATAAAAAATCTTGATTAAATACCCCTCCGGTCAATTTCACTGATCGCGAGCCACATAAAATTACTGCAAAAAATCGCACGACCATTTCGTGAAATCCAATTAAATCGTCCTCTCGACGCGTTTTCACCTAGAAATATAGGCAGTGCCATCTTAATTCGTGCGTTGGATGCGATCCAAATTTAAGTATTCGATAACGATCAGAAAATTTTTTAACGCATTTTAAAGTGAAAAGCTCGGTGAAACATCGCCTTCTACAAATACCGGTTAATAAAGAACCTCAAAATTTCATGCAAGACTCACTCGATTATCCGAGCCGTAAATCTACATCATATAAACAAACGAAAAACTATCGGAAAAGGCAGTAGCGGCGGCGGCCATTATACTGCCTCTCGTGATTTGTATGCACGTATAGCGGCGAACTAGAAACAAAGCGAAAAGCTCGTACACAACGGGGTAAAAAAAGCAGCGAAAAATTTCGGTCAGCGATATTTGCACTGTGTCTATAGGGTGCAGTGATAAATTGCGCTTTTATATCCGGCACGCGCGCGAAACTTTTGAATATTTAACGCGCGGCTCGCACTGAATAGACCGCAAGTTCGAGTTGTATTACTTGGATTCTCTTTTTTTTTTTATTTACGAACGAATTTTTTTTCCAATGAGAATTTATCGACTCCGGAGATGGTTTTCATTGCGATATCTCACGGAAGACGTGTGAGCGCGCGTATTTTAAACTTTGAATTTTTACCGCGCGCTTTCATTGCTTTGAAAGAAACACAGCTTCGGTTGTTCGGAAACAACGTAAACCACACAGCGATTCGACATGAATAATCAGAATTCACCGAGTAAGTCACGCGAGAGGATTTATGTATTCGACCAATACATCGAAGAAATCGGGATACACGTGTGATTTTCAATCGCAAACTACGCGAAATCATACTTGCAAATAAAAACGTGCTATATGGATATACTGTAATTCCGAGCGTTAACACGACTACTCCCGTGTGTATCGAGCAGCCCCTTGCGGTTTAAAACTTTTTCCCTTATATCTCTGGCGAAATGAATATTTATTATATATACGCGTCTCGTTGACGCAACTGCAATATATTTCGGATTTAATTTTCCGCGACTTTCGAAAATTAATTCTGAAATATAATATATGTACACGTATAAAGCAAGTTCGAAGCTGAAATTTCATTCGAGAGGCGGTCTGGAATTTAATTCGTTTAAAAGTTATATTACTGCAGCGAGGGATTTGTTACAACGATATTATAAACTGACAGTTCCCGCGGTGACGTGAATAAAAATGATATCAAGTTTCGGTGTAGTTGAAAATTTCCAAATTTGATTGATAAAGAGCGACGACGATCGACGTATATAAACTGAAATATTGAGAACTTTTGCAATCAATCTATAATATATATATAGCACAGAATTAAAACCAGTATACGATTTCAATTTGTATATAACACGAGTATAATTATATTGTACACATCCCGACGGAATAAAAAAATCACATCCGAAAGAAGGTCACGCACACAAGCACGTGTATATATGCGCCGCGCGCGCGCGATGAGTATTTAATTTGGCCGAGTGTGTAGCATATCCATCAAACGCGTCGACGTAAATCCGCAGCGATGCACACACACACACGCGTCCGTTCATGATCCTCCCCATGCGTCATATCCCCACGAAACGCGTCACACATTCCGGATTTATATAAGGGATTTCGCGTCGCCCCTTAGATACACGAGTGTCGTCACTATACCTAATTCGACGAGCAGATATATATTATGTATATGTATAAAAATCCGATCGGATAAGCATCTTCCTCGGTGAGTCGCGGGTATTATGTATATATAGAGGGTGAGAAGAGCGTCTTTTGTGCGCGCTAGAGCTTCACAGTATAGTGGGTATGGATTTTCGAGACTCATCCGCGGGAAAAATTTTCCCTGTATATATATGCGCTACTGGGAAATTTTCTAGAGTATGGCAAAAGTGCGACGCGGAGGCACTTTGTTGGGAAGATATGATGATGATGAAGGCTTTCTGTGTATATAAGCTTTACCCCTTCTTTTACCGTGAGATGGGATGGATGAGCATTTCTCCTTTTTTTTCGCTCCACCCTCGAATCGTCGAGTTTCTTTCGTTTTTTTCATGGACGCTTTTGTCTGTGTATCAAAGTTATCGATATATTATAGCTGACGATGATTCGCGTTTCTTGGCAGAATTGCGTCCGGTTTCGTAGATAAAAATTGAAATGTTAAGAGTCACTCTTATATGTAGTCAGAAAACTCATTAAAACCAAGAGCGCAGTTATTAAACACTCAATTAGTACAAATCATTTCGATTGTCATGAACTGAACTCCGGAAAAAAGGATCATTATTATCGCAGCAAAGAAAAAAAAGATCGAAAAACTCGATGATACGAAGATAGTCCACGAAGCCCAGCACCTTTCGAGCGACGTGATGAAGCGTAGCTCGCGTATAGGTATACCTATAGAAGAATCGTCGACAGTTTGAAGATGGATGTAGACTGATGGATAGAGATAGCGAGCGCGCGCTTCGGAAAAATTGTTTGCATGTGATAAGGAACATCGAGTATCAACAAAGATTCATCTGGTAAACGTATAGAGTTTGTTGTATTTGTTTTGATTGCCATCAATATATATATAAAATGGAATCTCAGTCGATACTCGACGTGGTATCTAAGAGTCTATATGCACCATTTTATACCTACACCATGAACAGCTGAGCGGAAGATCTACATTATACACGATATCGTCGAGAAGGAGTATTATAGCTATAGATATGCGTATATGGAATGTGCGTGTATATCACTAATATAATCCAAGGTGGAATAATACAATATAAATCGTCGTATAATAGCGCTCGCTAATAATTGATTGATTTTGTTGCGCTGCATCAAAATTGTACCTGAACACTTGAGTCCCTGATGCGCAATGCCGTGAAGCATCGAGCCGCAGTGGTCGCAGAAGGTCGGCGTCAGGAACGAGAAAACATCCCATTTGTGTGGCACGTTCACGGCCTGAGAACAGCAAACACGTCGTCGCACCGAGACGTTTTTGGTGGAACGTCCCGATGGAGATTTTCTTTCATTGCAGACTGATCACATCAGATCTCTACACTAGGCTACGTTTCGCGAATCGATTTCTTTCTTTATTTTTTTTTCACGGGTTCAGAGAGGTCTGGGATCGTGTGTCGTATATAACGCTGACGGAGGAGCTTATACGCAGGGGACGTACAGTTGGTATATTATAATGCTTGTACCGTGAAGTACCTGCACTTTCGACGATGCACGTGTACTTTGAGCGAAAAATTTTTCCAGAAAATGGGCTAAGTTAATTTTATTTTGTTACAAACTTTCCAAGAATCTCTTTTAGAACGGAGAGCTTTTGCGACTTTGAAAGAAGAGAAAATTCTTGAAAAATTTGCTGAACTTTCAAACTAAAAATATTCTTTAAAATAAATTAATGCATATTGCAAGGAATGCATTTTTTATTTCACTCGTGAAAGCCAAATTATAGCAATAATAATAATGGACGAAAGCTAGAGAGCAGCAATTCCTTGAGAAAAATGTGCAAAATATCTGACTGAAATACCAAGAAAATTCTCTCCAGCAAAAACGAAAGCTGAATTTTCAAAATTCCAACCACAATTTTCTCGTCTGACCACACGCACCACCCATCTACTCAAACCAGCATTCAATCCTCGAAAAAAATCTCACACAAGTCAACCTAATCACGGGAAACCTCAAAGAACGTTGTGGTAGCCGCAGCCGAACAACAATATAGCCATCACCACTACACAGGTCTCAGTTCCAGGCTCCGTGCTGCAAGCAAACACCAAATCCCCATTCCGTTCCACAAATAGACTCCCGATCATCCCAAGCCGAGAGATATGTATATGTATATATACCTCCCTCTGTGTGTCAGATCGGCGTCTCTCTCTCTCTCTCTATGCTCAAAATTTCCGCTCGACTAGGCGGAGAATCGATCGCGCGGACATCACACACACACAGCTCGAAATCGATCACCGCGAAATTTCGTTAGCCAAAGCTCTTGTGCGACGACGACGACAACTCGGGCTTCTAATTAATGACGCGAGTATATGCGGTCGGTTCAATCGAAGGACGATTGATGAGCCGATTGCGGATAATCGAATGTCCTAATTATAAGTCTCTCGCGGTATCTCCTGCAGCTTGTGCTATCGACAGCTCGCGTATATTATAATGTACGAGTATCGTCAGCGATGATTATTACTTTTTTCGTTCTTCTATTGTTTGCGAATTTCGCTAACAATACCGTTTTCAAGCTCGACGTTATGAAATAATCGGACTCGATTGAATAAGGCGATTAGAAGTGTATTCGATATATCGAATTTTACGGGTCGCCGATAATCTAATCTGATATATAGATCTCGTGGATTATTATTATTTTGCGCTGACCTCATCCCGAACTAACTTGGTATACCGAATTCACAAAATCTTCCCTCTCCGCAGACAATAAACCGACCTAAAACTCTCCAGGTCCTCTCCATTATCCCCGCGGGAACTTCTCCGAACATACCGCAGCGACGTAACACAGTACACATCCTCGAGAAAACACACGGCTGCAGCGTAACTTCGTCTGCTTATGCATTGAAATTTCCTCGCGAAGGACAAACATCGGAGGAGAGAGGGCATCTCAAGTATAGAACTAATACTGCAACTCGACTACCTTCTCTCCTTAAGTATAGTATATATAAGAGCCAGACGTAGGGGTGAGAGAGAAGCTTTCGTGGGCAAATATTGTTGGTCCACAACGTTCTTTGCGGCATGTTTTTTTTTCTTTATTGTTTGCCCCTTTCGAGACTGTAAACTTTATCCCCCTTGCATATTAGGCACGATTTATCCGTTTGCGCAGCAACGTGTTGCTCCGAATATATAAACTAGTCCACCTGATGGGCGAAAAAAGAAAACAAGAGCTGCAAACAAACAACCGAAAGGCTGATGACAACAAAGAAGCGGCGACATCTCGGAAACTCGAGTCTAACACAGCAGCAAAGAGAGAGAGACTGACGAGCTCTAGTCTCTCCCGCATAGATCCGTCAGGGCCAGCATCACTGCAGCGTAGGAATGGCTTTTCGCCCCAGTTTCCCACTCGCACAGCCCCCGGAGCGCCGTCAAAAGAGAAAAGAGCAGCAGCCTCCGAAAGCTCGTTCGAATATAATATCGTCAAAAGGGTCATCGAAGTTGATGATGCGCTCTTTCTCTCGATTTTCTTTATTTTTTCTTCAAAGCTCGTTATAACTTTTCTTTTTTCGGGCGATCCTTGTACACACTTGATCGCAATTAACGTCGCGCTTGACTGATTGTGTAGTGGTAGTAAACTCCGTAATTGCACTGCGACGTTAAAACTTGAAAGCGGCGTAACTCCGTTTTATTTATATATTATACGTTTATCCGTAATGAGCTGTACGCGCGGGGGTGGGTGTAATGTAATGAAAAGAGAGTTCATCCTTTTGAGAATGTTTGTAGGATTTATCGTTTCATTTCGTCGTCGCGGACTCGCGGCTTCTCTGCTGAGAGAAAAAGAAAAATGCGTCTGACCATATACCACGCAGTACTACTGATTTACGGAGCTGTGTAGCTCTGTTTCTCGTTATTACGTAAAGACACTTTATTAACTTTGGCGAGAATTTTAAACGTTCTTATACTCGAGAAACGATTTCGTCAATTAATTTTCATACTTTGACGCTCCTTTATTTCTGCCTCAAAAGCTCTTTATTTACTTTTTCCGAGAAAAGGGTCATACTTTTAAATAAAACGCCTCTGCTTTATGACTCTCATCCCGGTATATACTTACACTGCGAGAAAATACTCGAGATCTCTGGGAAAAAATTGCGCGCCGAGTATAAGTACTCTGTTCATTTTTCTCTCTCTATTTTAATCAACGTTCATGGGATTTCATCGAGCATTTATCGAATGTTCTTTTTCTTACCGTAGCATTGAAAAAAAAAACGGCAAAACAATAAAGCTCACGATGCAATAAGAAATTAATACGAAAGCTTGCTTTAATCAATCGAAATAACTGCAGAATAGTCCAAGGGTAATTACTGTGCAATAAACTCAAAACTAAGCAAATTACGCGCGGCTATCGTAAAGTCGCGTGTTATCGTTCCCCCAATAAAAACGCAATTCCGCGGAGAATCTCAAGGTTGTGCTGCGGTATATATAAGAAAACATTCTTCTCTCGCTCGGCTGAGAAATTCCATTAACGCGTGCAGGTGCTGCTACCTATATGTATATATAGTCGTCGTGGTGACTCGAGACTTATTAGCGCTTATTGTCTTGAAAAGCTCCGGCAATTTTTTTCTTCTTTTTTCTATTTCATTCCTGAAGCTTTGCATTTATCTCCCTTTTTTCTCCTGCTATACTGGAGAAGCAAGAGAGAGAGAAAGGAGATTCATTTGCCGTTATTGAATCGCTGATTTTCCGCGCGCGTCGCAGTAGTCGCCAATTTCGTTATCGCGAGCTTTTTGTTGCGCGAGCGCGCGTTAATGCACGAGTCGAGCGAGAATTTCTTTTTAAAAGCTAGCTGCAAGATTCTATCTAACATTTTTTTTTTGTTTCAAAAGTACGAATGCATAATTAAAAGCTGAAGCAAATTTGCGCGTGTTTTGAAAAGAGATGGGGATTCGAATGAAGTCTATATATCTTGGAAAAACAAAAATAGACTAAAAACACCGCGTGCAAAATTCCAATAAAACAATTCCCGGGTATAAAAGCATTTATTACCAGGAACCTGTCCGAAAAGAGCAATTTCGCGCGAAAACTGTGACGCCGTGACGAAAAAAAAAAGAAGAAAAAACCTTCCACGTGTAATGGAATAAATTCGAGCGCTTGCGTGCACTTTTTCGGGGTCAGTATATGTGAAATTTACGAGGTCGTTGTTCGCGTATATATTATGAGGTATTACATTATACGGGCCAGACGTGAGTACTTATACGCGAGGACTTTGACGATGAGGCATCTCCGGAATTACGAGCTGGAAAACGACGGGGTGAAAAGTAGAAACTGCGCTTGAAGGTAAACAGACGGGGTTGATACACACTATACTGCGACATGGACTTTTATCGGCGATGTTGTACTGAAAGTTTGAACATTTGCTCGATGAATTTATTTGCGTGTTTTGGGAATTTTCCGGGTATTTCACGTTTGTTCATTAAATTATATACGCGCTGCAAAAGGTAGATTTATTTAATTAATTACGCCGCGACGTTCTCTTTTGCGTTGATGAATTTCAAATTACACGAATCATTCGATTTTTGATATTGTACGATCTGTACTTAATACCGAAAAAATGAAATTTTACATAAAGGATACACGGCGTAATATTACATGTCACGTAAAATTCGCTCAGAAATGTTTCATATAGCTCTAATTATACGAAATCGGATAACAATTTTACGTGCAAATAATTTCAACGGGTTTTCATCTCGAATATTACATCGTCATCGCGTGGCGGTCTATGAAAATTTAATCAAACTTCGTAAGAAGATTATGAATCTTAAATAGATAATACCATGTAATGCGCCGAGGCTTCCTCTTTATTAAGAATGTAAAATACGCGATATTAAGAATTAACTTAAGATTAATGTCAAAGCACTCAAGTCTCTGTAAATACGTTTATAATTTGATTTTCTACTCTACTGACTACGTGAAAGTCTGATAAAACTTTTAACGTCCATAAACAGATTTAAACGAAATCAGTATGAGCAAGTTTTGAAGCGGTGGATTTAATGAAAAACTACAAACAATTCATCTCCATCGCATCAACTTTCCACTAAATATCTCTGAACTAAAACGAACGTTTACTGCCAAAAGCTGGTCTCCCTCGAAAAAAGTGTCTCAATTTTAATTAATCAGACATTTAGCGCAATTACAGCCACGCCTTTGATTCGTTCCCCCTCATCCCCAGTACATTTCTAATTAACTTTGTGTTTTACAGTCTCGAAAAAGAGGAATCACAATGCAAATTTGCCCTCTCTGTTCTCCATTCACATCGCTCTCTGCAGAGCAAAAATCATTCGTTTCATTTGCCCGGAACTGCATATATGCGTGATGTAACTCTCGGCTCTTTGAAACTGGAAAAAAGTGCCGAGCAAATATTACAAGCTTCTGCATCGAGAGAATAGAGTGTATACGAAGAGCTACATATAGCCCGGGAAAATTGAAAGCAGAAATTGACGGACGCGCGAAGTTTCGGTGATTGCTCCGATGATTCGATTATCGCGAGGGAGAGTCTGAATGGAAAGGACTGATGGGGGTGGATGACGATTTTTCGCAGATCGATTCGATGCGCTTCCTCTGTGTCAGGTCGTTGATTTCACCTTTTTCCAGTGGGCGGCGTTCGTTAAGCTGCGAATTTCCTCTGCATCTACGCTCTATACAGCTGCTTTCGTCGATTGAGATGTGGGCGAGTGTATTATTTTTTTAATTTTATTTATCGAGGTGAAGATTCTTATAATAATGAGTTAAAAAAATAGTGTGCAGTGAAATGAAATTTTCTGTGATATAAAAATGTGAGTAGGTATAAATAAAAAATAAAGCGATATACAATGGTGAGAGACTGTAAAATAGCGGGCAATTCGAACGTCGTGAAAAATATACTACTCAAAAATTACACCGAGAAAGAGAGATATATAGAAGAATAAAAACTGGGTGTGTGAATAATATTTCGAAAAAACGGTGAAATGGAGTATACAATAGTGGGAAAAAGTACATTAACGCACCGAACGGAGCGACGTTTATGTATATATGTAACATCGAAACAGTAGATATATCGGGGAGAGTTACAAGAGAGAAAAAAGTATATATACGTTATATACAGACACACAGAAAGAGAAGAGAGAGAGAGAACGAGAGCAGAAACGGGACGAGTGTAGATTTATCGAGTAAATATACAAAGGCAACTATAAACATCGAGAGCTTAATGCGTTTTTGCTCTGTACAAAACGCGAGAGAAAAAGGGGAAAAGATATTATAGCAAAAAAGTGATGTGCAGGCGAGGGAAAAATGTATAGGCAAATCAGTAGAAAGGGCTGACAATAAAAATGTTTTCTCCGCGAGATTCGCGTGCATTCGCTGCGTGTGTCGTAAAGATAAGTAATGGCAGATGAAAAGTTTTATGTACAGTCGATAAAAAAATATATATTATATATACGCGGGGGTTGAGGGCTGGAGTATCAACGTAGTGGACGGCACAAACACGAGAGATATATAGTACAAAAGACACAGAAAAGAGACAGAGTTATTATAGAAGATTAAGGTTAATATTATTGCAAAAAAAGGCAGACACACACACACACAGAGGACGTCGCTTTGCGAAAATTTTAACGAGAGATGGCGATCGTTGAGTGCCTTTTTAACAGCTGTTTAAATTATTTACTTTTTATCGACCACTGTTTCGAGTTGGTTTAGTTTTTTTGTTATTAAAAAAAGCGATGCAGCTTTCGTATCGAGATGATATACGTTCTATATCGAGCGCTCCAGTTACGAGTTGAATATTTGAAAAATTGAAAAACAATATACGTATACCATTTCGTACGAAAAATAATAATTGGCATATTTTTTAATCGATCGCCTCGAACGCACTGTTGAATAGGGCGTTGGGCCTCGATCGTTTATGGTCAAATTCGTTATTATTTTAGTTTAGATTAATTAATTATTAAAATCTCACAAATAATATATATATACATATTTACATACATATATAATATGTACATAGCAGTTAATATAAAAACTTCAGGACAATAATATAAATATAGTATATAAAAAAGGACAAACGCACACACACACACACACACGTATACGTACACTCAAGGCTTTCAATAATATACATCATACGCAAAGCACATATCTAGTCGTCCTTATACACACTCAGCAAACAAAACCAGAGGGAGAAAGTGTAGTATCTGCGTCTATATAATACGGAGACGTTGCATACGTTTCTCGGAGTAGAAGAGAAAGAAGAAAAAACGGGGATAAAAAGAAGTAGAGTCCGAGGACACGACTCTCGGAGAATCGCCGAGGCGGTCCTTAAAGTTCCTCCTCCTCCAAGGATGAAAAATCAGGAGTCTCGTTACCGCCGGCATCTTTCATCCGTGTGCTTTTTACTATCTCCATTTTCCACTTGTTTTCGGTGTCGCCGCGCGCAAGTTGAGAAAAAAAAAAGAAAACGAGAGAAGCTCTCCGGTACGAGCGTATAAATCATAACAGTATAGCAGCCGGACGATCTTTCGGAGGGGAAAGTAATGGAGATAAGCCGCGTGAAAATTGTTTCCGAATTGTTTTGTCGGGAGAGAGTAATGACTCGGCTCTTCTCGGTTATTATACATTTATGTATACGACGCGAGATAAAGCTTGGATTAATATATCATTGAGATTTCAATATATACTTGTCATATATAGAAAAATCAGGTTGAAAAAGCGCAGAAAGAAAAGCGGTCGATCCGTGAATTTAACGATCGTCTTCGGGCGATAAATTGCGCTCTCACTCGTCTCGCAGCTCCGTATAGTGGCATCATCTCCAGAGCTGCGCACGAAGCTGCTGCAGCTTCTCTCTCTCTCTCGTCATATCGATTATGTCTCGCGACCGAGAAACTTTCTCGCGCCGACCGAGTGGAAAACGCTGCTATAAAGTGAGGGAGAGAGAGAGACAGAGAATCGAAGAAAACCGGCTGCTATGTGCGTAGGAGGAGGAGGAGCCAGTCGAGTGAGAAAGTGGAGCTTCTGAGAACCAGGCTATATAGGCAAGGTTCGGGGATATACCTGGGAGATTATCTGGGATTACTTTGGGGGTAGAAAATTTTATTTTTGGATAATACTTTTGGACGTATTTACAATAAGAGTCACGTCGGGCACATTTACGGAGTGATTATAGAGAGAGAGACTTTAGTAGATTTTTGAAGCCTGATCGAAACAGTGCACGTATACTATAAGAGGGTGAGAAAGGCACCTTGAAAAGATGGAGCGTGTATGGTTATTGTTATTGTAAAAAAAGATAACAACTGCACACAAGGGGTGGGGGGTTGGGTAAAACAAAGCGACGTAACACGACACACACACACGCAATAACACAGCAACGTTATTATATATGTATATACGAAAAAAACTCGTCTCAAAATATAGAGAAAACAGAGATTATTATATATATAAATATCAATCAACAAAAATATGTATATATATTATCAGCGAAAAAATATATAGAAAAACGGCAGAAAAATCCTTTGTACACATGGCAGCTGTCGAAGAAGCTATTGGCAATTGAGAAATCGGTACCTTGGCACTTCATGCCCTGGTGGATGATACCGTAGAGCAGACTGCCGCAGTGGTCGCAGAAGGTGGGGCTGTTGTAAGTTTGCACCTTGAATTGATGCTTCGTCCGCGTGTCCTGCGTATTATTTTCAGCGTAATTCGTGCAGTCTCAGCATAAATACATTCGTACAATCTCAGGCTTCAGGAGGATACATAGTATATTTATAAGGACTTTGCTTTCTTTTATTCATCTTTCCATACTTACAGACACACACACACACACACACACACCTGTTTGCTCACGGAATTGCCTAATTTCATTGTGAGAGCAGAACGCAGCTGGTGATTACGAAAAATTCTCCAGTGTATAGCCGCCGTACTTTATTCATCAACTTTGCAGTAGCGGCTCATCAACTTTTCCCCCGACATCGCGCGCGAGAGATAATTAAAAATTCAAGCTCGTCGCGATAGCCTCGAAACAAAAAAAAATCTCGGCCAAACATCAGGTATATACACACTGCGCATACACACACACACACAGAGAGCCTTAAAGCGAAATTCGTTCTCCAAGTGCGAGTCGTTCTCCCGCCGAGTATATAGTATATAGAGATAGAGCAAAGGGTCAAGGACGTCAGGGGCGGCCGGGAAAGGGTCAAGAGAGCGCGGCGAAGCCGGAGGCCGCCGTCGCCGCGCTGGGATATTATGCGCGCAGTTTTCCATTTTCGCAGCTATACACACACTGCACACACACATACACACCAGAAAGGCCTCGCGCTGCTCTTTTCCGCTGTCCTCGCGCGCAGGTGCGGGGCCGTTGAATATATATATGTACAGCGAGATATTCCCCGACGAGAGGAGGCCGAAAAGTCGGCCTAGTGCGCGCTCTCTCTCTGTGTATCTGTGTGACGTCATCGCCGGTCAATAAGTCGTCGGAGGCTGCACTACTAATATTCTGCGATATATGCTGTGTAGTCTTAATACAGGACTGAATATTTTAGTTAGATTCTATGGTTTTCTTGTGTATGCCTACAGCTTTTCTAGCCATTATACACGCGAATTTCAGGAATGAATAAAAGAACGAGAGTGAAAATAGTCATTACGCTCCCGATAACCAGCAATTTTTCTCCCGGCATCAATTGAAAAATCAAAAGAGCTTGAATATCGCTCGCGCGAAATTGCTTTTTTGCATTACATGAGCTATGCGCGCATTTGCGAAAATGAGATTCCCTCGCACAGCTAGGGGGCATCAGAGAGAAGACGCGAATTTCCATACAGAGCGAAAAATTGTCGATCTATGATCGGAAAGTGCTACAGCCGCGTTTAGAATAATATTTTCGGTGCTGTATTGACGCTAAGTGAAAATCTTCGAGGACGAAAAGTAGCAGGCTGATTTTATATCGATTCTTTTTTTTTTTTCATCGAGAATTGCTTATTACGAAGCTTTTAGCAAGTCCATCTCGAGAGAGCGAGATTGCGTTCCGTCAAGAAAAGAATCATCCTATTCTATTCCATTAATATTATTAGTTTCTCCGGAAGAGCCGGTGCTCTACATACTATTATTATTTTAATTAAAACCGAGCGTTCGTTTGTCACTGCAGTGTATAATATATAGAAGTTATTATAATTGAAAAATTAAACGCAGAATTCGAGCCGGTTTATTATTATATTCATAAACGAATGTTTTGCTCGCGAGGGAGACGTCGAATAAGGAAAGCGAAGCTTAAACCCAATGAGAGCTTAATTAACCAGACGACCTCTCGCGACCGTAACGAACCGGAATTACGCATCAGGCAAAAAGAGGATCTAGTCGAAGTCGTCGTCGTCGTCGTCGTCGTCGTCGGTTGGCCAAACACAATGCTGTGAGCATGAAAAGTCGCCTCGCGTATATAACGAGCGAGTAATTTCCCTCTTAACGCAGCCTTTGCTCGGGACAATGACGGAGTATCTCGAGAATCGCGTTTTTGTTTTGCCGTTGATCGTTGACTGCGTTTTTCAGACGCGGCGAGTGCTTTTTTTATCGTTGCTTCTTTCATCGACATAGAAGATGATGGATTTACGAGATATCACGGCTGACTACACGCGGTCCTCGTCTACTGAATTCACGATTCATGTCAAAAATAAGTCATCTCTCCTCCACAACGAGAGCAGCAGAAGCAATTATTGCCTGTAGCCGTCTCATTAACAACCAATTAGACCAACATCGCGTAGGTATACACGTCCGGTGCACGAGTGTGTCTATGACATGAGCATCACGTGTACCTGCACAAGAGAGAATGATTTTTGCGCCCTTTATATTTTTGCGGTTGTGACAATGCGATTGATGCTATACTTCTGCGCCCGACGTTTGATCGTTTTATATCGCCGGAATCGACGTTTCGTTCTTGATTTATTAGTTTCATTTTTTCCATTGGAAAAGAGCAGCGTCAGCTTTTCTCAACTTGGCATTCTCTCGTCGTATCATCGCCCGAAAAAAAAAAATTGTGAATAAAAGATGAAGCCGCTAAATATGTATTATGCGTACTTATATTCAGCATCAAAAGAAAGCCGATCTCCCAGAAGATGATGAAAAATTTTCAGCCATATATAGAAAAAGAAACAGCTCATAATAAAAAAAAGGCAATTCCGTTTGTAAGTATTTCCAAGCAACGGCATTATTTCACCCAAAGAAAATCCCACCAGGACAGGACTGTGTATATATACATCCACAAACGTACACATCAGAGAGAGGAAGGACGCTTTTTACGACTGGAGTATCGGGAACCGCATTCAAAAATTTAACATCGGCAAAATTGACACCAAGCCACTCATAACCCCCCCTACTCACATACACACACACAAACGTCCCCAGAGGGTTCCCCGACCTTGTTTTATTATGCTTCCAAGGTATATATACGGCGGCGCTACTGGAAAAGGGAAAATTTATATTCCCGCGCTTTTTCTTTATGCGCAGCAGCAGCTTCTTTCGTGTATACATAATCATGAGAAATTCATATAGGAGTGCGAAAGAAAAGAAAAAGAAAACTGACGCTTCGTCACGCATACGTTCTATCTCAAGTGCGTGTGCGGCTGAGAGAAAAGATTGTTATATTAGCAATTAATTATTGATAAATCGACCATTTACGTGATATACTGTATGCCGTAGTAGGCGATAAAGATTTTCTTTGCTGCACTGCACACACATACACTTGACATAAAATAGCCTCTCGCTTAATTGCCGGGGAAATTTATACGCCTCTGAAGAAAAAGCTCCTAACCGATGGCTCTTTCTTATCGACGAGTTTTTCGCATTCGGGAGAAAAATTACCGGGAGAGAGAGAGAGAAAAGCTTTGGAATTGAATGAGGAAAAAGCCGAAAGGGATGAATGCGCGCTGAGACGAAAAATTGCCGCAAGAGAGATGAATTTTTCCGCGGTCAACTCTTAACGCGATTTCGCCTGACCTGTGAGTCATGACTCTGCCAGATGCGACCGCTTAATTAGAGACTTGTTCTACTTTTGATAAATTGATGTTCGTTGAGAGAGTTTATGACGTTGAATTTAATATTTTGGTTGTGTAGAATTAAATTTACCGACAAAAATTATATATTTTTTCTTCTCAGCTCGTATCCAAGCCCTCGAAAAGCAGGCGGGGATTCATCTCTTAACACAAAACGTGGCGTGTGTTCATGAAATAAGGAAAAAATATAAAGAACGCAACTTTATTCTCCAGATAAGATAGTAGTAAGGAATTTATTATCTCCGGCATCTATCGCGTTCTTCTTCGAATTCTGCGGATAAAAATATTGCGTTTATATCCTCTATTTCGTTTGAGTGCGTTCAAAGTTCAAGTCCACTCGTATATTGTAACTTCCGATTATTTTTTTTTTCACCATCAGTATTCGAAGAAAAACTCCCTCATAAACCAAACAGGATTATAGGAAAATATACCTCCCAACCGCATAAAAACTAGGAAAAAAAGGAGGGGGGAGAAGAAAAAGCAAATTTACCGAAAGAAATTAACAAAAGTAAACGTGCGCGAGCATCTTCTCTCTTCTCTCGCGGGAATAATATACTCGTGATTAAAATCGACCCTCGAATAAAACGCGCGTCGACCTGTATATCGCTGTGAGGGATCGAAAAGAGACGAAATGGTTTCCCCTTCTTTCTTCTCTCAGGTGAATTATCGGCGTTTATTGACTCTGTCAAGGTTATCGCGTGTACGAGGGATAAAAGTAGGCTTTTTTCGGAAATTTAATATGGATAAAGCCAAGAGTTTATTACTGATCGACATTGTAACTGTAAAGTAACGACTTTTGATGTAATTAATGCTTTGAGTGATTAATGTATAAATGTAATATTCATTAACTCGCATTGAGTCGTTAATCATACTACTCAATTTACATATAGATGTCCAGACACCGCATATCAGCCGAAATCTAATCTCATCCAGAAAAGTCGTAAATGCAAATATCACAGGAAATTCTGATAATTCAATAAACACCGTTAAATCAGCCTAACTTCCACCGCGACACACACCCACACATACCGCGATAAAAGCCTCGTGCATATAAAATTACGATGTCTATCTCGTATAGCTTCTATCCCCATCAACTTAACGCTATGTACAAACTCTCGCAACGGCGATAAAAACCTTGGAACTTGGAATCATATAATATATATATACATAGTTCGAGGTTTTGTCTCTCTCATCAGCTGTGTCTTACTTCTTGTCTAATGGCTCTTTCTCGTATTATACACTGCACTTTCTATTTTTGCCCCTTTCGTGTCACATGGTTTTCTCTCGTTCCGCGCGGGAGAGTGAACCGCGCTTTTCATTTCGAGCAGTGCGCGGCGCCTTTGATCTGCGCGGATTTCGACGGCTTGACCTTTCCTTCTTCTATATCACGCGAGCCATTAATATCCAAAGAGACGCTGGTTTTTCGACTGATGAAAACTGGGATCGGCGAGATTTTATTTTTCCCCAAGGAGACACTCGACTTATATATATATATAGCGGCAAGTAATTTATTTTTCGAAAGCTGTAACTATCTTTTAGAGACTTGTATTTATCGAATTTTATAGAAACTACTGCAAGTAACAATAAACTCGCGCAGGTAAACAGTATAATACAGTTGTAAAACCCTCTTCGAGAAAGTTAAGGGATGCTCTCAGCCAAATGAAAAGCGAGTTTCATTCAACTCGGATCCGTCTTACACAAACAGTATATAGGTATACGTATTACAAACAAGAAAACTTTACGAACCGTATATCTTTCAATACGCGAAAAACTGAATTACATCACGAAAACTCATTTCGATCTCGCGCGACGACGATTAATATCCATCCGGTGATGAAAGCTCTCTATCGCGCGCGAAAATCCACTTAAAAAAAACTCGCGTCACGTCGAAAAGGAAGAAAGCCCCGGATGCGCACAGTTTTCAACTCTAATAACTTTCAGCGTCACTTATAGAGGCGTTCGTTTGCCGGAAAAATTTCCCGACGCAAGCGCACTGCTATGATAGAAAGAGCCTTTGTCCGAATCATCATTTATTCACACTTTGAAATTCAAAAGTTCAGACAAGCGTACCGAGAGAGACAAAAGCTCGACGCTGCGAAAACACGCATACGACATAAGAGCTGAGTATAGGGGGTCGCGTGTATAATATTATAGGAAATGTGAATATATATTATAGGAAATATAAGACGACACGCTTGTCGTGTGGGTGACTGAAAAATTTGGACTCACGTCGGAATCGGCGCCTTTGTCTGCTCCAGGGCACGTAAACGACACGTACTCGTGGCATCGCTTGTGCACGACGAAACTGCATACTGCAACAGAGAGACAAGATACAGCTCTGTATATGTATGTACATATACATACACACGCAGGTCCGGCTATGTACTTTTACTCTCGCTCTGTCTCTCTGTACACAGAGTCTGAGCAGCCGGTACCTCGCGAGCTTTTTCTTTCACTTCAGGGACGCCTCATTCGCTCGGCTCTCTTACCTTGGCACTGATAACCCTGCTTTCCAAAGCCCCTTTAACAGAAAGAAAAGTCCGCTTTTAGATTGAGACATCAGAGCTTCAACAGAGGGCTATATATGTGCGTAGTGTTTTTAGGGATTTTCAACGCGGAGTAGAGCTTGCAGCTGAAGCCGAGGGTTTGTTTTAAGGAGAGAGTTTATTTTTGGAGTATTTTTTTGTGTAAGCTTCTTACGCGTGGGTTGGTTTAAAAAATTACACACAGGACTGTAATCTCCTGCTCTTATAATTGCAGAATCAATATATGTAGTCGATTTAATAAGCGCACGAAATATTCTCTGCCGCACGTGTATAAATAAGGGTTTATCGACAAGTCGAACTGCGCAGTAGCCCTTGGATTAATTTGATATTAATGTAATATACTGATAATTCACGCCAAATTATTATCACTTACATGATGGGCTTTAGTAATTAGCTTCAAAATCACGATAAAAAATAAACTACTCGCTTCAAGAAACCATTGCATCAGCTTTGCATATTTTCCGCATTAAAGCTCCATTACCGATCGATATGCAATTTTTTTCAAAAACTCAATCAAAAAGTCAGCAGCGAGAAAATCCCGATTGATCCACGGAAAATTTCCATCAGTACCTACATAGGACAAAATTACTTCCTCGACCGGCTGTATCGTCGGCCATAATTCACAAAGTGCAAACACATCCCTCTCTCTAACAAGCCTTGTTAAACTTCGCTAAGCGAGGAATAACAACGCCAATTACCTGGCTCAACCCCCAAACGACTCAATTTACTCCTTTTTTTTCTCTCTCTCTCGAACTTTATCAAACTCCAGACGACTAAACAGTCATCTCGAAATTCAGCTTAACGACGTGTACGCCCCTCCGCAAGCTTTCTCTTCCAATTATAAAGCAGCAGCTTCAGAGAAGAGAGCATCGATTTCGCACCAATAGCTATATACACATCATACACGCGTAATGAAAAACACGCGCCGAGTGATGGAAGCTCTTTCGCTCTCATTGTTCGCGCGGTGTGTGCTGGGAACGTGCGAAGAAATCGAGGGTAAGTGGAAAAAACGTTGAGATAAACTTTTTGCTCTGCTGCTCGCCTTTTCTTTCTCGTCTACGTATATGCCCTATACAGTCCGAGCTTTTATATATTCGAGGGATAGTAATTGAGGCGACGGCTTTTTTCCTTATTCCGATCGAGCGTTTATTAATCTCGGTGAGATAGGAAGATTTCATTGTTGTGTGTGGTGTGGAGTACGTAGCTGATTCGTCCCTAAATTAGCTAATTTGTTTCCCATATAAGCAGATCGTAAAAGTCTATTCCATAATTATAAAGTAACGACCACCGAAAACTGCACATAACCGTATAAGACTGTAGCCAAGGAAAATCCTGCGACTCGAGAAATCGCGACAAAAGAAGCCATCAGCACTCGTCGTATTCGGATTATCAAGCGATAAGCCGCAGACGACGAGGAATAGGACTGCAGCTTCTCTGCTGCTGCTGCTGCTGCTGTAGACTCGCGTTTTCAGGTCGAGACTTTCGGATTAATGCATCATATATGTTTTCTTGTTCATAGGGGCGCGAGTGGCTTAGCCCCGGGATTACCGACGATTTGCGAAATAAGAGCGGGAGATTTAATGGTCGATTCACTATTTTCTTTTTCTCCCTTTTGTTGCGCGGATTTGAATTGAAAGATTCTTCAATCGAATATCGTGTTTCATTCCGCTTTTCACTGACAGAGAGTCATGCAAAAAGAATTTTTTTTTTCACTTTTGAAATAATAGCCTATTATATTTGAATGTTCAATAAATACGAAACGACAATATAACGCGCATATAATATATAGAGCTTGCAACGCATAACGATCAATGATTTCGAAGAATCAGTGAATAATCGGGTCAGCAGTCTGAAATTAATGCAACCCTATTGAATCGTCGATAATAAAAGCCACCCCTTCGAATTGAAAACCCAGCTTATATAACGTCAAACTCGTAAAAACAAGGATTACCTCTCCCTGGGACTAATAACTTTAACAAAACTAGTCATTCCCGTGCACACGGTTTTAAACACACACACACACCCGGCGCTTTTTGTATATTCCGTCTAATTCTCAAGCTCACGTTTAATTAAAACTCCAAATTAGCGTATCGCCGCGCTGAGCATTTTAATTTCGCGCGCTAAGGAAGCGGATATAAGCCGGTGAAAGACATCCACCGGAGAGCTTGGAAAAAATATATAGGTATGTATATAACCAAACGCGCCGTTGCCTGCTCGGATTTCGTTCGTATTTATTTTCAGCAGCGCAGGTCGAGGTTCCGATATATAGAGAGAGCTATATATGCATTTTCAACTTTTCTCTCTCTCTCCTCTCTTGTCCTTTGTTTACGCGACGCGGTGGCTTTTCTCGAGCTTGCGCCGCTGCTGCTCTCTATATACTCGCCAATTAAATCAGCCTCAACGAGCAGATCGATATTTCAAGGTTTATCAATCCTCTATATATGCTACACCGACGCCGTCGGCACTGCTTTATGTGTGCAGCAGTAGCAGCCTCTTTTGCGCGTCTCACTCTCTCTCTCTCTCTCTCTCTGTGCTTTTATATAGAAATCCTTCTCAATCCCTTCGAACCCATTTTTCGCGGTTGGCAATTTTCTCGAAGACGTATATGTGAATCTGATTAATTATTGTTACACTCAACGGCTAACAAACGCGTTAGTTACGTTCGTTTATTGGCTCTGTGTCTTCGTGTTTATACCCTTTAGTATAACACGGTAATAACAAAAGTACGCGCACGCGTGTATACACTGGGAAATGTGGGTCACTATGCAACTTCGTGTGTTTATTATTTGTTATAATAGACGCTCGTACGGCTTATGTGCGAATTTATAAATCGAAAACTCTCGCGTCAAAGTGGATTTTCCATATTTAGGTCTCGGTTATATAGCTATTCCTCGGTATTTTAATTTTAGCCTATATATATATACCTTCGATCGCGATAATAATGCGCGCCTTGTATACATCGCTGATACCGTGCAAGCATAAGGATATATAATAAATATTAAAAGTTTTCTTTTTCAACCGATATATTGTGCACGCAGCCGAAATGTACGTATCACCGCTTATTTTTCTCATCTGTTGCACATGCGCTTTCGCCCATACGTGTATATAGACACGCATGTGTATCTGCAAACATCAGCTTTACGTGTCCAACCGAGAGGAAGATTCTGGAAAGAGCTTTAATACACACAGCGATAGAGAGAGAGAGAAAGCTTTGAGAAATATTTCCTGGAAAATCTAGCGACTCGAATTCTCAACTCGAGTTCAATTCGCTGAAAAATTTCTCGAGGTATATATTCAAATTCTGAAGAGTCGAAAAGATCAAAGCCAAATCGTAGTGCACTTTAGCGCTCTCGTCAAACATATAACGCATCGGCCATTGATCGAGAGAAAGAGAGCACTTTAATTAAAAAGCTCGCGCCGCGGCGCGGACTCTCGGAAAATTAGCGCCGCTATGTACTGCAGCAGCAGCGACTCGAATAATTACAAAGCCGGGAGAAAAAAAACTTGACTGCAGCGTGTCGTCTTCGTGTGAGTATAATTGTTGTCAGAGGCAGAGATTAATTAATCAAAGGAAGAGTATGAATTTTATCATACGCTCGCGCGCACTACGGCTCTTTGAGAGAAGAAAGAATGCGGATGAGGCAATTTCATTAGCACTGTGTGCTTAACGAAGCTCGCCGAGATGTAAAAAAGTAATTAGCTTTTGGACGTATTGCTGATGTTTTCCTTTTTTTTCGGGGTTAAGTATACTGCTTACTGTAATTTTTCCTCTTCGTCTTACCGCACCTGTTTTTCTTTTTTCTACTTGTGTCGTATACCAAGTATCATATTCTGCAGACCACAAAACTACAGCGTCTAGCCACCTACGCAAGCCGCAATAAAATCTAGCAAACACCCACGTTTTTATACAAACCTCAAAGCGCAAGCTTTGACAAATGAAAAAAAAGAACCCTTTGCAAAGTTAGCTCCCGACAAATAGACTCTGCGAATCTCAACCGGTAGTGCACATATACGCTCTCGTTACAGTCACCTCGATTACAGCTTATATATGCAGACACACACATATACCCCCATCGAAATGAGCAAGTGCACGTATATATACGTCGTAAATAAGGCGGTGAGTAGATAAATAGCGACTACTTATCGCGAGTCTACTGTGTTATACAAACCAGTATACGTGTGTGCAGTCTGCTTGGACAAACACAGTGTATGTATGTAGAGGAAGTGAAGGGTGTGTCGTGCGTGTGTTCATCGGAGGAATATCGTTGCGGATCTCACTGCAGAGGAGAGTTTGTTTGCCCGCGTGGTTGGAAGGTAATAATACTTGTGGTCGGTGTATGTTTTCATTCAACACTTGAGTTTTTTTTGTTTTCTTAAAAGCTCAGAAGGATAATTTAGACGATGATAATAGACTGTGCTTGAAAAATTAAAAACGGAATGAATTATAGTCTGAAAACTTTCATTGTCTACCGAGTAAACGCCGCGGTTACGTCTTCCGCAATATGCACTCGCGCGAAAAGCGAAAAGTAAACGCGGTGCAATATAAAAAGTGGGTTAAAACAAAAGGGATGAGAGAAGCTCCGACTTTTTCCTCCGCATAACAAAGCTCGCGTCCAATTAATTTTGAAATCTCCGGATGTTTTCTTTTTTTTCCAATGAATCTTCCGTAAAATACACGTTGAAAGCATCTGATAATAAGCCAAAACAATTTAAAAGGCAGTATATAAAACGAGCAATCTCCTCCTTCGACGCGATAAAGTATTCAATAATAATCGCTCCATTTCCCCTCTCGCAATCTCTCCGATATTCAGAGGACGGTATAGAGTGTGTATACAGAGTATAGCGGAAATAAAGGAAGCTTATTTCCTGCCAACAGGCCATTTAACAGCCGTGTCCCTACTCGCAGTAAAAATACGAGGCGAGGAATTAATCCGTCCGTATATATATATATGTCTAAGTGTATACTCGGCGGCAAGCGCTGCACGTACCATCGCTCACTGTCCCCTTATACAGGCCGATAAGGCGATGGCCGATCTTGAATTCGAGAAATTGATTCGATGGGTGTGCGTGCAGTTTATGCGTGGGATGGGAAGAGTAATAAGTAGGATGAGCCCGTATTTTTGCTTTGTTGTCGAGATGTGTATAGAGTCGGTTGGACGCATATGGGTGATAAGAGTTGACGTTTCGTATCCAAACACAAAAGTGGAAATTGTCATGGTTGGGATATGAATAAAGAAGAATTGAAACTGTGGAAAAATATTGTTTTAAAGTGGCTTTTGATGTAGAGTCTTTATGAAAAACGAGCAAAACTTTTGAAGTACCTTTTAATTTTGTAAACAAGTAAACAAGTCCTTGTCGGGGTATGTATAAAAGTGTATAAGCCTTGAGCTCGGTGCACTTTCTTAGAAGCTTTCATTAAGTGAACGGATCATCTGATGAAATGAACTTGAGATTTTGTAAACAAGTCCTTGTCAAGGTTTTCAGAAGATCAACTTTGATTCTATCAACTGGACGGATCAGCAGGTATTGCCCAACAGATTTTTTCTTACAGATTACGAAAGTGTAACTTTCAAAAATTGTTTATCTCAAAACTATATTTTTATATATCAAAACAAGGCAGTTTTGGACTGGTCCATCCACCACCGTTTAAACTTTTTCTTTAAAAAACGTCCGTTACACTGCCATATCATGCATATGCATGTAACGCAACGCGTCGCAACGTATTATCAGCAGCAAATAAAACCCTCCAACTGTCCAACAAGCTCCTGTATATACGATCACATAGACACACTCTTGCCTCGAGAGAATCGGCTGTTAGGGCTGAAAGTATTAGTACAATAGGGACGAGCCGGCGCTCGTGTGGTATATACGCCGGGGAGAGCAGAACGTGAAAAAATAACGAGCCGTTTGCCGTCTTATCTCTTTCTCTCCCTCGTTTTTGCTGCCGCGTGTCGCCGCTTTTTCACTGTCTACTTTTCGGCCCGTAAACGCTCGACATGCAAGCGTTTCATTATACGGATGCGCGCATTATGCTGAATTCTCGCTGGTTTATTCATTGCTCTGCTGATTATTCCAGTTTCTTCTCGATGAATTATTTTCCCGGACTGTTATAATCAGATTAATTAATCGGATTTTAGTTTCTTTTCTTAGATGATCGTGAACAATCGCTAAAAACTTTTCTTGCTCGAAAATAGTTAACATCAATCTCCAATTCCGTATATTCGTCCGCTCACTCGCGAATCCTCCTTCGACTTATTTTCCCGCTAATATTTACATCCTCTTTACATAACACTGCGCTCGGGGACCCTCTCTCTCTCTCTCACGCGAATTTCCTCCTTCTGTTCGCCGTCCCGGCTCTTATTTCATTTCAAACAAGCGAAACACGTATACAGCAGCAGCCGGCGCCAAGTTTTCCGCAAAGTGGAAAAATGCAAATAAAAGTCGTCGTCTCGCTGCCACCCGAAACTTCGAAATTGTTATAAACAAAGTTGCCTAAGTATTTCTCGGAAATTTTCAACTGATTCATTACGCGAAAAGGTCGTAAAGTTTCGCGCTAAATTTAGAAATTCCGAGAGTATTACAGAAAAAGAAGTGTGAGGTGACAAAGGGCCGAAACTCGAGTGCGGTAAATCTCTGATTAGCCGAGATCGTTATTGCAGTGCGAGAGCCTCGGCGAAAGTTTATCCGTGTGCATGTTTTGCCACGCCTGCTGTCGAGAATAAATACGATACCTGCTCTTTCTCGGCTATACAGCTGGACTGAGAGACAGAGAGAGATTCCACTTAGTCCGAGTCTAATGCAACTGCCAGCGTGGTGTGTGTGTGTTTCGCTCGCCTGCTTTCTCCTCTGGTTTGAGACTTGAAGTTTATATCGCTGCGTCGGACAGTACTTACAAGTGGCGAGTTAGGATTTATTTCCTTTTTATTCTTATTTTTGAGAAATACTATTTACGAATCTATTTATAAAATACATTATTTTCAGTAACGTAGTACACACACACACAATTGAATCAAAAGAAAAAATTCCTGAATCAAACAAATGAGTATACAACCAAACTCAATTCCATCAAATTCCCAAACACCTTTTATCCCAAAACCACAGCGATTTCCCTGGCTCTTTCTCTCGCGCACACGTGTTCGTCCGGGTGTGTAATTGAATAAGAACTTCGGCAGGAGCTTTTATCAGACGACGCAGCAGCTGCGCACGCAATTTCGCCCGATTAAACTCAGCGACGAGCAATCGCACGTACAGCCGCGAAACGAAAGACGCGCTTGTCTGATGGGAAAGAGGAATAGTTGAATGTTGTGTCGAGGATAGCAAGTAGTAAGATTCCGAGTTTAGTCAGACGACGTAATTATGTGCGCAATTTAGACCAAAGCTATACGTTCTCAGGCTAAGTTCACTCTAGATGCAAAATCAGGATAGTCCATTGTCCCAATTCTCAGGGCTGCTTAGCGTTGAATTTTTCAGTAAAGCGAAGGAGAAAGCCAGCGGATTCCCTCTTGAGATTTACATGCGCTAGGTATACACGCGTTCTTATACATACAATACCTATATATATCTGCGCGAGGGACTTGGATTGAAAAACCTCTCCAGAGCCAATTCGACCCGTAAGGAATATCGATTTTCTCCTCCAGAAAACAGATGTAATATATTTCGTATGGATTGAATTGCTTCGGCGAACAATAACCGTATACAGTACAGATCTGAAATTGAGCCGCAGTAGTAATTATTCTTATTTTCCATCCCCAACAATGACTATATAAACATGCATATAATATATACCTGACGAATGTATAATCCGCTGCGAATCCAAATGTCATCGATCGAAGGCACGTCGTCGTGTATAACGAAGCAGTAGGGGAAGGAAATTTAATCTGTCGACGAGAGACGATACCTATATCTGTCGAGAGAACAGCCCTACAGGAGTATCGCGAGAATGTTCCTTAAAGGGCGCAGCTGCAGCGTCATTGTCCTTGTGTTCTCGCCGCTGAATTCACGGGCCAGTGAATGAGTTAGAGATTTCAATGTATAGTCGCTGATAAACGGGACAATGGTTAGTACCTATATATACATACACACCGATTTTTTTCGAAATATTCCGAGAGTTTGAAGTTTCTTTTTCTCTCGTATATTTTCAAAGTAAAAGCACGTTCAGAATAAAAATGAAAACTTGAAACGTGATGTCGTTGTTCTGTCTAATCAGTTCCAACATGTCACACACACACACATATCCCAAAACAAGCTTCGCAACACACGTGTATATACTGAATGCATCAGAATCAAAAGTAGTCTCTTCGAATAAAAGTACGACACGCGACCGACGTACAAAGCAGCGTCACACTGTATAGTATCGACGCGTACACAGAGCAGCAGCAGCAGCAGCAGTTTCCCGGCTCTATCGACAGCCACTCGTCACGATCGAAAGAGAGAGAGAGAGAGAGAAGCTCTGCAATTCTCCCGCGGGAGAGATAACTCGCCCTCGTCGTTTCTTGCCGCGGGAAATTCGATATAATACACACGCGACGCCGCCGCTTGACGTTCTAGTCGTCGCGCCTTTTGTCCCAAGTCAATCTTCAAGATATATAGCTAAAGCTACTGTTTAATTGGTAAGTCGAGCTTTTTTGTATCGAAGAGCTTTTATTCTCTGTGTACAAATGCAGGCGAAATTTTATATACACGAATAAAAGCTGGTTCTATTTTCAGCAAAGTGTCTCATCCATCGAAATAAAAGAAACAAAACATCAAATGACGCAGTCGACGGGCACGAAAACCATTAGACTCGTATACAAGCCGCGTCGGCGTGTATAACAAGCCACTTTAAAAAGAATTCGCGGAGCGATTAAAGCTGTTAACGCAGGGGGATTAAGTTTTTCCTCTCTTTATACAACACTGTATCCCTGGCGTGTTTAAAAGGGAATATAACTCCGGAGTTGGAGAAACTATTCCTCTAATACGAAACTATCGGCCCTGAACGACTATCAAGAGCTGCGGATTCAATTTAGTGCGATCCTGCAGTGTTTTTGTACAGAGAAAACAATTCGGAGCTTTTAATGTTTGATGATTAGGGACGATTAAAAATTTATCGATCGTCTCGAGGACGAACGCGAAGGTATAATAGCCCTGATGAAAGGAAATAAACAAAGCAACAAGTATGTGTCGTCGTGCTATAATTAAATCCGTTAATGCGATATTTACGAAAGCTTCGCAAATGCAACCAAAGGGTTGTTTTGCCTTTCAAAACAATTATGCGCGTCTGCTAATGGAAACAGGATTATCATCATCATCATGTTTGACTTGTCCGGACGTATCATTTCCAATGAATAAAAAACTATATTAAAAAATCACTCCTGCCGAGAGCATAATAACCTTGCGCATCCGTTTACTTGCGTTTCTCACCTCTCGCGCGCGCGTTTAATCCAACTAAAATTTCCGTCTGAACTAAGTTAAAGCACGCGCGCACTGGCGAAATAATTAATCCAAGAAACTCGCGCCGTTACACGCGCAACTACTGAATTTACGTATATAGTATAGTATCTAAGCAAACGTAGTCATCCGAGATAGTTACACCTATATATCTGCAGAGTGTATATAGCATCTGGAGATACACCTCTGATAATCTCACGTATACCTCATCGTCTGCTATGTATATATTACGTGCAGTGTGTGTATATATAAAGTGGCAAAAGTATGTGTGAGAGAGAGAGGGTGGTTCCATTCTCGGCGAAGAGCTTTTGTCCCGACTAATTGGGTTAGCCTAGTTTCCATCGATTCCTACTAGCGCCTTCTCTCTCTCTCGGACGTGCAAAAACTTGGGAAATTAAGTTTGACCTGCATAATGCGTTCCTCGGGAACCGACTCAGTTTGCTTTGACGAGATCTACTTGTGCTGTGAATGGAAGAGCTTTTTTTTGTCGTTCGATTGGGACTGTGATGTATTTTGGAATAAATCTCTCAAAGCGCCAAGGATTTGATTACGGGGTTGCATGATGACCCATTTACTAATTATATACCGATGCCGCGGACTACACCCGAGTAGTGTGTATGTGTGTGTGTTTTGATATTTGAGACGAGAGAGAGGGATGGAGAGAATGCTAATTAGCTTCGGGTAATTAGCTAATGAAAATTAAGGGTATAACTATATGTAGAGAATAAAATTAGTGCGACGACGTGCAGCGTATTATTATTCCATTTGAGAGTATAATCAGAATATAATCGACATTCGAATTCTCGCGCGCAAACGGAATACGCAATCGCGCACCCGAGAGCGCGGCTATAGATGCCTGGCTCATCAAAATACTTTTTTGTCGCTGCGACGAACAAGTATACGTCATAACTCTAGAGGTGAGAAAGGCTTGATTAAGCTCAAAAAGGCCTTGTATACACACGCAAATGAACAACTGCAATAATTATATAACTCATAACTTATTTATTTAGCCGGAAATGAACTTTTCACTTTGCTATCATGCGTAATTGACTTGGATGGGACTTTTTCTCTGCGAGAACGAGTTGATGAATTCATCATCGAGATCGAGATGTTTTTCGGTTAGGGTCGATAGTCTTTAATTGTGTTAGTCGAGGCTTCGGAAATGGAGTCCGGTTTATTTATTTATGTGTCCTCGGTTATACGTGCGTGCAGCTTGATGAGTGTTATTGCGAGTGGGAGAGAGAGAGAGAGAAAGGAGAGTTGGGTGATATGGGATGCTGTTTGAAGAGTGTGCGTGGGTGAAGTTATAGTGGAATTGTTTGCTCTTTGTAACTCGAGTTGAGATGAACTTTGTAATTGAAAATTTGTAGATAAACTGTGAAGCGGAAATCAAGCGATTCGAGAATTTCACAGTTAAAAGGAACGTGAAAAAAATGGTTATAGTGAGAGTTAACAAACCTCTTGAAATAATGCTTATATAATTGAGCTTCCTACAGCTTCAAAAAACACTATTTCTGAATTTCAAAGTAAAACCCTATTAACATATTTCCATTCCCGTATCTCAGCAAATCAAACACCCCGACAATTTCAGCTCGCAAAAAGACAAGCAGCTATAAGTAGCCCATTCAGCGCTTAATAAGCGTAACGCGATGCGAGAGAGCAAGGCAATTTCGTGAAGCAAAAGGACGCCGTTACGAAAGCGATAGCAGAGAGTACTCTCTCGTAGGCAAAAAAAAAAAAAAAATTACGGTGATCCTCTCTCGCCTCTTCGCTACAAGGTATAAGGAATCCTCCTCTTGATTTACGCCAGCTACTATACAAGCTGCTGTGTACCAGCCGAAAAACACGTCGGAGTAATGGAGGCGAATCTGAAGCTACATTTCCTTCTAGTCCGGCGAGCTTTTAAACGGTCCGCGAAATTTATGTTCCGCCACGATTTTTTCGCTAAGTGCTTTTCTGTATAATCGCGAGGCTCGTTACACACAACTTATCTTTCCGAATAGACGCGTTGAAAAACTATATAATATAAAGTCGCTTGAACGCTTACATCGAAATTCGTCCGGAATATTATTCTCCAACTTTCCACCGAAAATCGGATGTACCTCGCGTTCGGCACGTCCTCTCGGAATATCATTTCCATCGCCGAGATATATCTGCATAGAACCGTGAAAACAGAGGAGAGAAAGATGAAAACGACGATGGAACACTGCGCACGTGTGCTCGTTATATCCCGAGAGCAAACGCGGGCTACATGGAAAAGACATAAAAGATGGAAATAGAATGTTACGGCGCTCGCTCTGAGATTTCGGAATATAATCCGAGAGACTTTTCGAGGAGAGAATGGTTACATTGTTGTTTCTCGAGGTAAAAGGGCGTTAAAATTCGCGTAATAATCATAATAATACAAAGTCGTATACCTCGTATATTTCATCGAATCGATCGTCGCCAGCAACACGTATGTACATATCAGCCCAAAAATAACATCGCGCGCACTCGCAACATATTCAGCCTCGTTAAAGGCAAAATAATTGGCCGCGACAATGGCTAATCGATTCGTTAATTAAGCGTCCGAAGGAAGCAGCAAAAAGACGATTGATGATCGCGAGTTGTATTATATAGGCTTCGCACATGTGTCTTTCTCTCTCTCTTGCGATGCACGAGAGGGTCCAACAGGCGGTCGTCTGCACTATATATACTGGCAACGAGCCAGACCTGTGCTCTCGTAATTATCCCAAGCAAGTATTATAGTCCCTTCGCAGCTGTAGTCGACGATTTCTCTCTTCTGCGCTGCCGGTATATAACACACAGGAGGCTGTGTTTATTTGCGAGAGCTTTTTTTATGGGACAGTGGAGGCTTGTATTTCAGGTGTGTTATAAGAAAAAGAAATGCTCATGCGAGTAACGTCAGAATAAAAGTGAGAAGTATGTGGAGCGTTATTAAGATCATGAATATTATTGTAAGTCGTATATAGTATTTTTGACATACGTTTCAATTTTACACGACGTAATATCCATTAGCCGTAAATCAAGCTCAGTTCGACTGGAACTCATATTACACACAATTAATCCTCATTCGTGCGTTGCTAATAAATTTATCCTATTATAGAAAATGGAGTAAACGAGCCATTGTAACGTATATACCGCGCGTCATTATAATAATTATAACCTGGATTAATCATTTCCACATGCATAGCAAAACATCAATCTATAACGTGTGTGTATCGCGCGCCAATGATTAACATATTCAAACGTCGATCAGCTATAATATTTTCAACCAGCGAAAATAACGACGATCATCACACACTCCGATAAATGCTTTCATCAGCCACACAATAACACTTTCCTCAACCGAAGAAATAAAGCGTGCGATAATAGCTCACACTCTCACCATAATACGTGCCTGGCATCGCGTTTTCACCTAAAGCTAAAAAAGCTCGCACCCAACACACACACACACACACAACAAACATTTCGCTTGAGAGTTACGGCCGTTACGTGATCGCTTACATAGATTTGTAAATCACGGAGCCTTTATTATTCGACGTGATGCACACACACACAGCACTAAATAGTCTGCGTGTTGGCGATCGATAACAATCGCAACGACAAATATTTGAGAAGCTATACCACCGAATTCCGACAGTTTAAAAGCTTTCACGCGAGCTTTACTGTATATACATACATTATTTGCGCGTAGGTGTACCTGTATAAGATGCTATACGAGAGGATCGTGTGACAGAGCCGAGAGAGAAAGAGTAGTGTGAGGACAAACATAGGAGGGAGTATATAGTTTATGAAGCGAAGCAATCTGTATTGATTACGAGAGAGAGAGAGAGAGGCAGAAGGTCGACGGGGAATTCGTTACAGCAGCACGTCGATGTTGACGGCGCGGTAAGACACAATTGAAGCTGCCGAGGCTACTGCCTAAAGAGGGGAATTTAGGTTAAAAGCTCGTAATGATGACGATAAATCAAGGTGGACGCCTGGATAGATTGATTCGGTGATTGCTCCGCGACTAATTTTATTGCCTCTCCTACATATATAATATCGTCGTCTCGCTTTTGAAGCATAAAATTCTTATGTCCATAATACGTACGATGGAAAAATTGGAATTTATTTTCCGAGAAAGAGACGGAAAGCCAATTTTCATGCGCCCGTCTCTCTCTTTCTCTCTCGTCGATTTATGAAAATGAGAGTATAAACTTCGGGGAGAAAACAAATTAAAGTGCTGAATAGGATTCTTATCGGGCTCGTTTTCTAAATTGAATATCCATTCCACGTATACAACCTCGATAAAAACGAAAGAAAGAAAGAAGGTGTATTAACCAAGGTGAACTTTGACCTTCTTGCCAACTCATTAAAGCGTGATAAAATCTGCGGGAATTATCTGCTTTAAATCCGAGTAAATATTGTATACAGAGAGTCTCGCAGTTTTTAGAAACTGCTTTTAAACTGACATTGCTGTTTTTACTTTTTATTATGAGAGGACTGCACGAAATCCCACGTATACTTATGGATAACATCAATATTAAAACTGGACTAGATGATCTGTATATATTATAGTGAAAGTTAATGCTGTAGAGCAGTTTTAGCATGAGCGGCTGAAGTACTATACAAGTAGTGTAGGTCCAGCAAGTCAGTTTTGGCATAGGCAATGACATCACACCTCTATGTATACATTCTGCGTGCCAATTAAGACGAGGGCAACGAGAAAGTGCCGATGCGCCACCTATCTTTGCTAGCCAGAAACAAGAGAGTGGGATAGTTCAAGCGGTGGGGGAAAGGCCAGTCCAAAACCGTACTGTTTTACGGGGCTATATATTACTTGTGGCTTGGCGCTACTCGCACACAGCTTACCTGACGGATCTTTTTTTCGTGTATATGGTTTATTAAAAGCACTGCAAACCTCGACTTAGTTGTTAGCGCGGTGAATTAGGATCGTTGAACTCACCTGTAACAGAAAATAAAATATTGATTGCAGTAAATATAAGCATCGATCATTAATTAGCGAAAAATCTGTCCCCGGGAAACCAATTAAATCCCAGAATAGTCCAATTTACACGACACCCAATCGTGTAAACGTCCATTCGGACGAAGCGCACAAAGAATAATCGTGTGATGATGAGCCGGGGCGAATCTCCCGCGAGACACACGTGCAAATCAATCGTCTGATCGTCCGGCGACATTCGGGAGCTTGTGCGTATATAGACATAGAACGTGTCTATATTATGTGTGGACCGTTGCCAGGTATATAGTGTAATCTGTGTCGGCTTATTTCGCGATTGGCTGCATGTACATACTTTGTTATATGCGGGCGTTGCTGTATATATAGTCGATCGTGAATCTAAATTTTCGGGTATGACACGTAGAATTAAAAATGGTGTCTCTATTATATTCCAATAGAAATTCTTCAAACCGAAATATACGAACGTTTCATCATTTTTCCAGCCTATAAAACCAATCATCCCTCAGCAACACCCGTATCAACTTATTCATACATATATTCACATCTAGCGCTAAATACACATCCCGAACAGTATAGGCTCGGCATGACGCAAGCCGCCCGATCAAACGTCCGTATGCACATACATATATATATATACACGGTTGTACACATAACGAGGCCGCTACTCGCAATCAATTCGCTGTCGGATGCGAGAGAGCTGCAGCATCAGAATAACGCGCGCCGCATTATAAAGCTCGGACAGCCGCACACATTTTGTGTTACACACACGTATATGATATAAAGCACTAGATGATCCGCGTTTTGGGGAGAGACTCGGGTTTGTTGTTGCTATACGCGCGAGAGGATGACGTGTGTTGATAATAAGACAAAAATTTATTCAATATGTTCTGTTTTAAAAAGATATTGAGAATAAAGCTTCGGCGTTAAATATTTGCGAGGGCGAGCGTTTTCCTATATACTCTGAGGCATCTGCGCTTGACATTTAAATTCGACAATATGCGCGCGTGTGTATGTGTAATACTCGGCAGGTTCGCGCGCGCGATAAAAGTAGCGTATCGGAGCTGAGAAGGCGCGAATTACCGCGGGGAGAGATCGTAAAGTCAGGCCTTTGTCAATCCTTCAGACTCGTAAAAAGAGCTTTCTCTCTCTCTTTCGCGACGGATCGACGTCTGTTTTACTGTCGGGGATAGACGGGAGTTTACGTCTAATGCGAGAGAGTCTTTCCGTGTATGCATGTGCACGTGTGTGTGTGTGCTATTGCTTTTGTCGTCGTATGTAGATAGGCAGAACTGAGCTGTTTACGGACTTTACGTAAGGGATTTTGTAATGCATCGAGTGCTTTTTCGGAACGTATCTCTTACTCGTGGGAATATATAAGTACACAGCATATATCTATTGTATTATTGCGTCTGAACCAAATCGGCGGTTACTACTTGGAAGGGTAAAACAGCTTCTGATATAAAATCAGCGTAAAAAAGAAGATGCCTCTCGCGATTACATCGTCTCATTTGATCGTCGAAAGCGGCGAGCGGTCAAGTATGAGAAATCGAATATCCGGAGATAGCAGCTCCCCTCGATTCTCAACGAGCCATCGAGTCTTTTGACAAGCGCTCACCCTCTCGTTCCTAGACAAAGAAAGCGCAAGCTTTCGTCTGCCTTCTCTTCTGTAAGTATACGAGAGGAGCAGAAAATTACTCGACCGGAAGAACTAGCTGAACTCTCTCTCTCTCTCTCTCTCTTCGAGCTGTTATGTATGTATATGTACATAGCGGAGATCGATTATCCGGAATTTAGAGGAAAAGGAAAGGCTAAGAGCACCATTACATCCAATAACAGTAGCTTTAGGCAAGGCCCAACAAGTCTCTTTTGGTATAGGTGACACACCGCTATATTATATACATTCTGCGCGCAGATTCTGATGAGGAAAATAGGGAAGCGCCGATGCGCCATCTACCTTCGCTAGCCAGAGACTAGAGACTCCAAAGTTAGGTGGCGGCTCTTTTTCTCCGTGTAATCGGAATTAAGATTGCGGATGACGAAGGCTGTTAGGAAAATCGATTGGAATAAAAGTGTTCAAAGCCGAGTCGAACGTTTTCTACATAGATGCGTGTTATATACTTTGACCTATATTTCGCTCGTTGATTAAAACTTTATATAATTTTTCGTATTCGCGGCGTGCATTTTATATCCCTTAATTTTCAATCGCTAAATACCAATAATAAGTATATTATAGGTAGTTTAATTAACACTATAATATCAATATATTTCTCTTATATTATTTCTTAATAATGAAGAAACACAAGAGCTTGTTACCGTCGCTGATGTTCCTCTCTAAACTCCTCGAAGCCATATAAGAGCATCAGAGAATATTCCCCAAGAAAGATAACATGCCACGGTATGATTACGCTCTGTTTTAGATAGCCGAAGGCACCGCTTTCCTCTTTTGTTCGCGATCACTCGAAAATAAATTAACAAGCCCCCGGCCGATGTTTAAATAGAGCGATATATGCAAATTTTGCGCAATGAATTTCCATTAAAAAAATGCTTCTACCGCGCATTCGCTAATTAAAATTCAAATTAGCTGTTTGATCTAAAAATTGAAGCCTTTGGCGATTGCCGCCTCGTACTCTGCGTTTGTTTCCAGTTAAATTAATTTTTATAATACTCGAACTTTTGGAAAGTCAAAAAAGAACGACTAAAATACTTGGCGCGTGATGCAGGTGCGTATATTAATCCGAAATAGCAATAGCGAGGTACAAATTATTTCTGCATATAATGGCTTTCCGAGTAGTCTGGCGCCCGGCCAAACTCTCCGAATACATCAAACGATTTCTCTCTCTCTCTCTCTCGCAGATCCAAAAGTGTCGCGCCATGCATAATGCGCAGTGGTCGGCTCTTCCTTCTTGATTTATTTATCAAAGAAAAAAAGTAAGCTGATAGGGAGAGGCAATCGCACTTATCGCTCTCGGATCCATTATTTATTGGCTCGAGGGAAGAGAAGCGGACTCCTAAGGCCTTTTGTGCGATCGGCCGCTATTTATTAGCGAGTTTATTTTTCAAGAGGGCATCGACACACGATTTTTCAACTTGTGTGCGTGTGTCTGTCGTGGACACGGTATTTTTATAGAGGACATACTGTGTGTATTTCGGTATTTTTTGCCAATTATATAGCTTGCGGGTCACCGAGTTTTCAAAAGACGCGCTTTAATGCACGTATTCACCGAGAATTTTGTATACGATTTGTATATACGCACGCGCACCGCGATAGAATTATCATTGTTGCTTCGTTCTTTCATTTGAATTCCTGAATGTATATTCGAACGTTTATTATATGTATATAAAAGTTAAGTTGTATAAATATACATATTTTTAGAAAAGTGCGACGACTCGTTTTAAATGCTATACTACACAAAACTGCGTAGTTTTGTTTACCTATTGGATGTATATTAACTTGTATATATACACGGCTCATTGTTTTATTCTCGGTTCAGAAATAGTTTCAATATCCAAAGGGTTTTAAATAACTCAATGCCTGCTGAGTAGAATTAAAAATAGAAGATGCCGGCCTTTAGGTGCACATATACATGTATAAGAGTGCCATGTGCACGCGGCTACGATCGCTCTGTTACAATAAAATTCAATTCTTCTCTTCTCTAGTTACATCGAACAAAAAAATTTTTTTTGAAGCCAACTATACCTCTGTATCAACCGTTAGGCAGTGTGTCCCCGTTATATTTTCATCGCAAACGTCAAGCGCACGTGAATTAATAACTCGACGATAAATCTTAACGTCAATTGTACCCATTGTCATAACCAAGGAAAGAAACATCAGCTTCTGAAAGGACAATACAAGGCAACGGCGTTAACAACGTTATCGGAGGCGCCGTCAATTTCAGAGTACAGCCGCGTCGCTCTTTTCGACGCATGTGCCAACCACCAGCGGGTAAAGCGATTACAGCGACGGCTGGTTTCCGCGGTGAGAGAAGCTATATAGAGCCGAATTTAGCTTTGAATTTCTTGCGGTTGTAAAGTGGGATCACTGTTATCAATTTTTGATGTAAAATCCATAATATATCCTTACAAACACAGGTTGTCTGTAAATATTCAATAAATAAAGTCTACTTGTATATAAGCTGTTTATAAATAATTCAATGACGCTCTCGGATCATACATACATATGGAAATTTCGAAAAGACGCGTCTCGACTTATGAATAAATCCCTACACGCCGACTTCTCTTTTCCATTCCTTTTGATGATTTGTCAAAGCGCATGAGGCTCTACAAGAATAAGACCCGTCAACAGAAAAATCGAATCGATTCTGCAAATACGTCAGTCACCATTTTCGAAAATACTTTTTCCAATAAAGACACGAGGCGCTCAAATGAAAATAGAAATATAAGCGCACGATGGAAAACGTCACAATTAAACCAACAGATTTTTCTTATACAATAATAGCGAAGGAAAAAGCTGAGCGGAACAATTACTGTGAAATCTTCGGGGAATCACGTCGCTATGGAATTTGATATATCTCGCTGCTGCATCACGCACGTATAGGATTCTTCCTTACGTTCAAGGACAGGACGAATTTTCTTTTTGTTGTCGACGACGACGCTCATATGTGTGGTGAGAAAAAAGAATGAACATTTTTCTCATTTCGAGCAACGAAGGTCAGCTACTACCGTCCGATTTTTCTTTGTCAATGTTGTATATAACAGTCGAAGTTGCGCAACTTCTTCCCGTGTAATCGAGCGAAGAAATCATCGCTTTTAAAATATTGTTTCAAAAATACCATAAAATCGGACAAGAGTCTCGCGAACAAAAGAGAATTCAACTCTTGACCTACATCAACACCGAGAAATCCAATCGCGAGCACGATAAAACAGTATGTATTCCCTCGATTATTTCGAAGTGAACTTTAATTTCCCCGAGACAACCTTACTTTCGTACCTCGCCGAAGGCTGAAAAAAAAGAAGTCCGTCATTAATACGGCGGAATATATCGGAATTATTTTCGCAAGCACTGGTAGCCAGTAGTCTATCTCATTACCCGCGTTCTCCCTCTATTTTCTCGTTCCATTGCTCTTTTTTCTCTCACAGCCACGACCCCGGCGACATTCATCTCGTATAATAGTCTACCCCCCTATTTCCCCGGAGAAACCGCAATTCCGACTCTCCCATCGGTTTCTTATTTCTTCTCATGTGTGCGTGTACCCTCCAAGTATATATATTCTTTTATTCATAGAGTAGTCCTTGTGTCCTCCCCCGAAAATTACCTTCCAATTTTCCGATCTTGCCTGTGGTCGAGACAGAATCTTGTTTCCACGCAACAGTAGCCTGTATGTTATGTATATATATATGAACGAGCGGTACGTGAGCTCGCGCGGATATAGCTGTCGGTACAAAGAAATGCTTGTATCGAATGGGACAGGAGACCGACGTTATTAGAAATTTCATTTTGTTCCTTTTTCGGGGAACGACGTACGGTATGAGGGAAATGGAGTCGTCTGGCTTCCGGAACTTGTAGTGGTCGTGTTCTGTGCGTGACTGATTGTGAGATATTTAGTTAGTGGACTTATTGCTTGTTTCCAAATGAACTCTTTTTTTCTTTTAAGCTATTTAGATTAGAATATTTATTTATAATTGAATCTCGAGTTCTCAGCCATAAATATTAGCCAATAACCACATATACGCTCTCCAATTTATCAGAATAATCTTGTTTTTGAAGAAGTGAAATAGCGTTTGCAAATACCGCTAGTAATATTTATCGAGAATCAATACTATCGGCAAGTAGTAACACGCCAGGTCGAGTCAGACGCGATCCTATCGTCTCTCTCTCTCTAACACCTCTGACTTACAACTTTCCGAAAAACTTATTATCGCCTTGGCTTCGCAACTTCTCTCTTCCCTTTCCGCTTCGATTTCTCCATCATCTTCTCGTATAAACACGCCATATCCAGCGGTAAATCGCTCCCGACTATATCGTGGAAAAAAATACGATATTCACGAGAGACGTCCCGTATATAAATAAGGAAGCGTATGAAGAAGAGCCGCGAGAAAAAAAAACAATATTCCCGGTATGAAAGGGACCGGCTTTCATTCTGACGAGTGTTTTATCGGGGAGAATGAAGTGGAACAACGATCCAGGCTTTCCTCCCTGAGTTTCACGGCTCATTTGGCTTTCTTTTTTGCTTTCGCTACGACCATACACACGCAGTATATAATCATTCGAAAACTACGTTATTTTTCGTACAAACAGAAGTAGTTTTTCTTAAGGGCCTTATAAACGTCGTGCGCAACACAACAAACCGGTAATTGATTTCCAAAACTTCGCACGAGGTTAACTTGACGTGACTTTGCGGAAATTGAATTTCCCGACTGCGCCGAGCGAGTTCCTTAAAAAAATGGGAAAGTACGTAGTGTATATAGTTAGTGTAGTAATTGGGTTATCTATTCAGGGATTAGGATTCGCGTTCGGGAGGGAAACCCGTCAGATTAAGTGGGAATTATCGCGGAAATCCCTTTAATGTGCGCGTATACGCGACTGCTTCTGTGTTATATGTATATCTCGGATAACCCTTTAGTCCATTATACGAGCGCTGAAGATACTGCTTGACTGAATTCTGGTTAACATTATATTTGATCGTGTTAAATTTGAAAATTTTACTGGAAAAGTACGAGCGAGTTAAAAAAATAAAAGTCGACGCTATAAACAGCTTGCTGAACAACAAAACGACAGCGTCGCCCAAACGACAAAGAGGCCTTTATAGTACACAAAGCGCTCCACTTTCTCCATCAGAGAGCTGCCACAGCCGACCGTCGTACTCTATTACAAACTTTCGGCAAAAAAAAGCGAGACGATTCACCGAACGGAGATTCCGAGGAAAGTTAGCTTCGCTATATATATAACAGACAGGGACGATGGCCCCATACCGCGATTCAGGAAACCATCTTAAAGTTGGCCCGTTGGAAGTTCCGCAGAGTAGAGAACTGCGGGGGTGCGCAGGCATATGTGTGGAGACTGAACCTTTCCTCCTCATCCTGATATGGCAATCTATTTCGCTCGATGGAGCGAGTATAGAGACCGCTTCGATTTAAAGGACCGGATTTGGCTACGGAAATCTGCTGTCGATCATTTCGTCGATATGCTTCCTCGAGGCGGAGATGTATGATACGTTGGAAATTTTTGAAGGAACCTTCGGTTTTATAATGGAAATTGATTGAAATTAGATTGGAAGCTACCCGGATAGGAGATATACCGACCAAAATGACCTGCTAAAGTCGGCTGTTAAAAACATTATATTGAAGTCATGCAGAAAAAAAAGATTAGAAACACAATATTGAGATGCAAATAGAACCAATTTTGTGGGTGCATCTGTTGAGACTCCATCTGTCCACAAATCCACCCACAAAACCGAAAATATAAGGGTCCACCTCCACTGGCTCCGTTAAAACACCCTCTATCGGTCATTGACCTGTAAGAGTTTCCTGTTCCGCTTCATTTTCGTCTCTCCTCTTCCTTACCCAACTCTCTCACCCACGTATCTTATATACTTTTTCGGCCGTTTGTCGGTGCAAGTATAATTTATCTGCATTTTTTTCGCGGATTTCGTCATATGTGTAGGTATTATCAGCAGTACTAAATCAGCTGAAACACGAGTAGTTGCCGACGAGTCGCTAATTGACTAATTACACGAGGAACATAGGAGGAATGATCGACGAGCACCGGATGATAAACGCGCGTGATTACCTCTACGAGTGTCTTCCTAATACGACGTTGATAACGAGTCGTGTGCAGTAGCTCTATATACGGACGCCCTGTAAGTTTCGTTGAACGCAAAGCAACTATACCACCCGCTGCTCGATCAATCCTTTGAGTAGTATATGTGCGGATAGGGTGTAACGCTGAGGTTAACCGCATTGCGAAGTGGTGTGTAGTAATAATATCGATTGTTTAAGTTTTACTTTTGAGAAAGAGAAGTGGACTACACTACGTAAATTAAGACCGACAATTATCACTTTTTAATGAGCTTTTATGATATAATATCGCATTCCTCGTATAAGCTCGGGTTGAAATTCAATTTCGTGTATATATGTATATTAACTCTATAATACTATCGAGTTTCAGTTAAGTATCCGTAATCACGCTAGCTCGCGCACAAATTGAATGTATTGAATTGACACGAGTAGATCAATATTGCGCGCGCGGGCGATTGGCTATCTAATTTTCCCTCATAGAGCGTTTGATCTTGCGTAACTGCGCTCTAACAATGTAAGCCAAACTCTCGCGCGCTCTCTATTCAATTTTATCATCCTACGAGAACGGAGCTTTTTAATTATAGCTTTTTAGAGCACGATCGATAATACATCATCTATATACTAAAAATAAAATAATTACATTCATCACCGTTACACCTACAGCTCAATGTAAACTCCCGGGCAAAAACGTGTAGTATGGCGTTTAATTATTCCATAACTAGCCTTTAACGCCAGCGGCGCATAAATAAAATCATCACGTCCACCTCCGCGCGCGCGCGCGCACATGCTTGCTTCCACATCCGGCGGCTGTATCCAAAGCCCCGTCGGCGGTCCTCTGATCCACGATAAGATCCGATCTCTCTCTCTCCCACTGACCCTTTAAGCCAACACGCCTTCGATAAGGATGAATTTATGGAAATCCTTTGGCTATGTATGTATACATACCTAAGAAAAGTTATAGATATATATCTATGTCGTTCTCATCGTTGCTTATTCCAAATGACAAATGGCACATGCGCAACGCTCGCTGCATACCAGGGGGAAACCCTTTGCGAACGAACAACGACGACGACGACTTAATTTCTAGTGATTCGTTGATGGAGGAATCACCTTGAGGCACGTGCGTCGCCGTGTGATTTTACGGTTTCGCTGTGTTGCACGTACCTGGCTGCACTAACAGCGCGCGTGAGATAACTGAACATTTCGTTGGAATGGAGACTTTTTTTCTTTTCTTGCATTTTTGCGCGAAATAATAATATACTTGATATTGTATATCAAATAAAAATCACTTTTCGCACGAGAAATCTTCAATACGCGCTACATATCCCCAGAGCACATTAGGATACGCCTGGAATTTACGTCGCGGTGACGGATGCGATCCGTAAATCGTTTTGCATTCCGTCTTGTATACCCTATTCCCAACCAACATTGGATGTATATTATAGTAGGCGCTATTTAATCGAGATGCTGAGGATTATATAATGCACGTATGCGTGTATATATTCATAAAGGAGGTTCAGGGATTTCGCTAGGTGTAATTGAGCTGGGATTTCGTGAGATAATTGCTTGATTCACTCGATTGGTTATAATACATGATATAGTGTTTTTTTGCATTCTCAGAGAGCAATTAACTATTACGTGTCTTATCGTGACTAATAGTGTGATTATGAAACTGCGAAACCTTGTGTCGAGTGAATTATTAATTCGAAATTAAAATTCATATTGGATTCCTGAGATAGTATAACTATTCTTCTATCTGCGAGTGTATACCTATGTATCAATTAATAAAACATCGAATTCCCGAGGCACAACTGCTATTTTTGTATACACACGTGCACTTCATTCATAAATATTCCATCCATATCTCTATCGTTGGACTATAATACCCCGAGGAGAGAATCTTATCTAACGGTACAAATCCGTCGCGGCTTCCGGTTGGTAAAAATATTCTTCTCAACTCAGCCATTGTGTAATCAATTTCCTCTTATAAATTCCGTAAACACGTCAATTTGTGTTTCAAATGTACTGTAAGCTCTCAAGCATCTCAAGAATATACATTCCACGCGATAACTTATTTTTCCCCATATAATACACACACATTCCTCTCGACAATCACGAAAACAGACAACGTAACGCTGCAGCTGTGACATTAAAAATTCCCGTGAGTATACATATACACATCCGCCGGTTTGGAGAGAGATATAAAAAAAATCGGTATCAACGAATTACTCATGCCTCGGAGATTTCTTTACGTAAGCGGATGACTTCCTTACGGCGACAAAAAGAGAAACACACTGCGTAACTGTATATTCCTGGATGATGATGATGATGACGATGTTATTGTCGATGTGACGAATTTTTAATTGCTACTAATAGTGTTCACGGCTAACGGTGAACATTGTCGCGATGAAGAACGATATTTCTGGAGAATATGATTTTTGACTAAACGCCGTGTTATCGAACAGTACACAGCTATTATTGATTTCCCGTCCGCATATATAGGTCATCAGCGCAATTATATATCCAAGTTGGATTTTTCATATTAACTGCGCAGACTAGTGAGGGAGATGGAGAGAACAGCCTCTGCATGGGAGCAACTTGGCCGCAATCGATACTCGGCTGCACGTCGCGAATATAATTAGGACGCGGGAAGTATATGTATACATATATATATATAGAACGTAGTAGCAGTTCTTTCCCGGGTAAGTGACTGATAAATGCACTTTTGCGGATAATTGCACTAAAAAAAAAGTATATACAAATGAAAATTTCCTATACAAATCCGAACAAATAAACATCGATCCTCGCGCATTACGGTTACAGTGTTACAAAACGAGCCGAGAGTAGCGTTACACAATGCACGATAATCCAGTTTTACCTCGCGCGACGATATAACAATATAAAGCTGCTCCAAAAAAGTTCCATTTGAAATTCGTCTCGATAATATACATTACTGGTAAACTTGAGCATTCTCACCGCGCTGATTATAATCAAGCTCAATTTCACAAATAATTAGGTCTCGCTATACTATACACCGCCAATTCCCTCATCTAATAAATCATCGAATTCACAAAGGCCCTTGTATATATTATACAATAATAATAATAATGAAGCTCTCTCATGCGATATAGAGAATAAGACGCGAGCGCAAGTGCAGCCCTTATATATACACGTCGCTTATTAAGCCATCTGACCTTCGATATCTCTCGCGACTACTGCTGCGACGTGTGCTATATACACTACACTATGTGGAGCGAGAGTAGCACGAGGCGACGACGGGCCGGTTAATCGATAATTGCATTCGCGCCTCTCTCCGCGCGCACAAGACGCACTGCACTGAGGGATGTATATATTAGCGCACAAGGTGCTGAGAGCGTGCTGTAAGTGCGTTATTGCGAGCTGTATGTTATATATGGCTCTGTATTTGTAGATGGCTGTGTGGAAACTTGGAAGCTGAGTCATTGTGACCAGACCTTAACTACATTTGCTTGCTTCAACTGAAATTCAAGTAAAAAAGTGTTGACTGTAGGAACCACACTTATCATACTTCTCCATCACTAAATATTTACGCAGTTTATATATGAATTTTGCGATCAGTTTGAAATTTAATATATCTTAGCAACAGGTGAGCGAATTTCAATCGGCCGGGGATGGACTACTGCTTTATATTCGATGATGCCGATGCTGCTTACCCGGTGTGTGTTTTCCTAAGTTTTGGAATCGAGCTGAGCTTGCAGCTAACTCAAAGTTACGCTAAATTATCGAAGTAATCATAAACTTACATTTATACAACGACGTTCCGACGTGAGGTTTTCGAAATTTCGTTCTCGCGTGTATACTCACGAAAAGATCACGGGATTCCCAGACACACACTTTCATACCAATCCCACCAATTATTTCCTCGTCAAGTATTAGGTATCATAAAAAGCTCTCTCGCCTAATGAAAAATTAGAATACACTCGCGTGCGAATCAGAGTCAGTCCTCCCCGGAGAGAATCAATCCGGCCCAACAACGATAAACAATAAATGGCATCGATCGTCGCTGCACACAGCAACAAAAGCTACACGTGTACGCTGCGGTTATTCTATTATTAAACCGCTGGACACATAGCGCGTCGCGATTGATTCGCGAGTTTATATTAAGGACGCCTTTTAATTAGGGAGAACTGACTGCTCGCGTGAGCGAGGGACACGACGAAGAGGTGGTGATTAAGATTGATGAGATTTATCGGTCGTAGAGAGAGATGCAGCTCTACTGCGAGTAGCCATTTGAATTGCGGAAGACAAATTGCGCGAGAGCGAGGTTATATTGTGGCGATGCCGTTGGAAATTGAATTATTACAAGCTGATGGCTGGGAATTTCCCAGGTTTTTGTTTGTGGTCGTATATAATCAAGGTCGGGATGTATAACTGATGTTGCTGAGATGTGGATATATTCATTTAAAGTAAATACCGAGCAAACTCATCTACTCAACCAAATCAATTTATTTCCAACGAGACTTGAAGCCAGCGAGTCGAGATCTCTCTGAGCAAACATCCCGCACCATCAACAAATACGCTACACCCACGTAACGCAAACAAATTTCCCCCGGCACTCTAAAACCCCCGAAACCGAGTTGAGACCACACCTCGTCCATATATTCCGCACCCCTGAACTCAGCCTCAAATTACATAAACGTAATCGAAAGCGAAAAAATAAAATAACAATCTTTATGACCGTCGTCGGCTAAAGACACTACCTGCTGCATCAGCCACTGCGACTGATGGTAACCGGCGCAGCATCAAATTATCCAGAAAAATATAAGAAAAAAATAACTGCTCGCTACAACGAAGGACAACTGTTTACGCTCAGAGGACAGCACAGAAGAGACGGTTAGTTACAAGGCCTGTAAGTAAATGCATGCGAGACTGTACACACGAGCGGCTGCTATCTAACACTGAAATCGATGGAAATCGGGGTTGGGAAAAAGCTCTACAAGAGTGAGTGAGAGAGAGAGAGAACCAAACTCGGGGCTGAAAATAGCACCGCGTGTATTCTCGCATAGCGCAGCTCTCGGACCTTCGTTGGCTGCAACATGCGAGAGATAAAATTCTATCGCCTTGGTGTATATAGAACGATGCTTTTTTGTTTTGGGTTTGTCGCTGTCGTTTATCGATGTATGCAGTGGAAGGATTATGCTGGCAATATATATAAGTATCGAGCTTTTGGCATGGAAACTGCCGGAGGCGCTATAGTTTGAATTTTTTAACTACAGATTGAAAGTATATTTATGTATAGGAAGCGGCGGCTATACAAAAGCCTGAAAAAAAGTTTGCGTTACTTTGACGTCCGCGGATACACAGTTATCAAAGTTTTTAATCACCTCCTCCACAACTGCATCTCTCGCTCGTGAAGTATAAGTGGGTCAATTTAATAATAAAGAGGATACATTCCGTACTTATCCTCTTATACGCGAAAATCCTCATAACGTACTTGCCTACAGAGGATCTGGATTTATTATACTCGAATTGAATTTTCGGGAGCCTTCTTTCAAACTCGCTTCAACGTCAAAGGAGAAAATCTCGTTTCTCGTACAAAAAATCAAGTTAAAAAAGAAAAAGCGCATTTAATCCCGCAATAAAAGACGCAGCAGCATCAAAGCGAATGGTGGCTGTTCGGAGACCTGCAGTGCAATAATTTCAACGAAGAAGGCGTATATATAACGTATCGAAACTTTGTACACCTATATCAACTTGTTCGACACGTCCAAGTTTTTTTACGGCTACGTGTTTATTAGGGAAAATTTATAATGATTTTTCCAAGTTACGAGATTGCCCGAGTTTTTCCGGGGGACGTATAAAATAAAGTTGCGGATGCGCGCACTTTGAGGAAGTCACTCTGGTGGAAAAAGGTCAGGGTCTGAGGCACGTCAGCGCGTATAATATGCCGCCTGTGTTTTCGAGATTTTTCCGGCTCTCATCGCTTTTATAAACTAACTTTGAGTAGTATCCTATGTAGCTGTATTTTATACTAGCGACTTTAGATGCGCTCCGTGCGTCCTTATCATATTTTCACTAGTTTTGAGGTTAGGGATTCGTGTATGTGTAAAGATCGCGCCAGCCAATCAGAGAACGAATAGAATATGATCAGCATGTATTTTTTAGAATAGTATAGGATTATCAAGTGTATCAGTTGAAAATGTAAAACAATAACGTGCGTACATAATAATCCTTTTTTTCTCTCTCGCTCGAAGCATCATCAGCAGACATATAAGCAGGCAACTTTTTGGCTCACCGCCAGAATTCGGTTCTTCACCTCGATTAGACGAATGTTACGCCTCTCGGCCATCTGTGTATACACACATATACACTCGCGGGCGCGCTTTAATTGAATTTAGTGAAACGTCGCGCGCGCCCCTTACCGGCCGCCAATCAATTTGTCAGACACGGAAGCTTTCTCTCTCTCTCTTTCGTGTGCGTACATATACACCTACGAAATACCATTTTCTTCGTCGGGTGATTAATCATTTCGATTGTGTTTGGCTTGATTTCGCGGATGGAAAATTTCGTTTTGTTTACAGACTATATACGCAGGTTTTCATTTCTTTCTTTTTTTTTTTTTTAATTCGGATGACACCTGCGGATAATTTATGAAGCTTCTGCTGGATGAGCCGCACACCATTAGTTTACGTGGCTATTAGTGACTAATGACAGAGGTAGCATTGAAATACCTCAAAATTATTTTCGATGGAGTAAATTTAGAGCTCCGACTCTGAAATTCCTCTAGATCTCGTATCTTTGCGATTTTGCAACTGTGTGTTTATTTTCCTACAGTCGCCGATAAATACAGATATACCTATACACCTATAGTCTACAGTTCTATATCTTAATTAATAACCCTCGAAAAAATAGAAGTAGGTGACGATGTATAGCGAAGCTTCTGTATACTGCGGAGAGGTCGGGTATCGTTGAGCTTTGACAGAGAGAGGATAAGACACACCGGGAAATCGCGACGGAGTAGAGAGCGCGAAAATGGATTATAGCGCACGTGCGGTCTCGTGCGGACAGCTGAGTTATCGCCACTATTGGCGCCGGATCGAGAAAGTTGGCCGACTGACGTGTGTTTGAGATTTTCCCTCTGAAGCTGGGATATCAATCATTTTAAGAACAATTAAATATGCATTACAGTATAATAGCTCTATAAGTATTCCCTCAGCACGACACCGACAAATCGCCTTCAATCTCTTTCTCTCCCTCTCAAAAACTGAGCCTATACTTACTCCGAGCGTCGAACTCATCTTCAGTTCTAAATATAACAAGACACAGCCGCAGTAGAAAGGAAGTCGCTCTGGCATCAGGGTCAAGAACATCCAAGTGTCCAGTATAGAAGCGATGCACCGGAATAATAAAAGCTCTCTCTCTCTCTCACCGCGCGATAATCGAAGCTCGCAAGCTCCACGTTATATTTTCCCACGTGCGTGCGCGCACATTATTCATCCTCTCGGCGCATTTCTCAATTATCGATCGGCTGTAGCACTTATATATATACGCGATACATTGTGCATCAGGTAAAATACGTCGACGTGCCACTTTCTTGCGCCCCGCGCATATCTACATATAGCTATATATACGTGCGTTGCATTATATTATATAGGTATAAAACGCGCGAGTAGCCGGTTAATCTGCGAGGGAATGAAACATCCTATAAATATCGATTACGCGTGATATGAAACAAAATGGATTCCACGCCGGGTTGATCCGATTAAACTTACTCATGGATATAGTATATAATGCGGTATATATTGGATTTCAGGTGTGGTGGTAGTGTATAATACCTACAATTTACGAGGAACGAAAGCTTGTGGATTGTTTATTAATTTTTTTTTTTTCGTTACAAGAACGAGACGAGGCTTCTTTCGGAGGTGGTGATGATGAAGTCGGTGTAATTAGTTTGATCAGCGAGACGTGAATTAGCGAGAAATTAGTTTCTCCGGCTGCTGCGCCGTGTGCTCAGACTGCGAGGAGCGTGAAATTGAAGAATAATTCTCCAAGCGTCTATGTGGCATGGTCGTTTTGAGGGTTGACAGACATTTCATTTATTTAAAAAAAACAGTGTATTTTTGATCGTGTACGCTATACTAATAATTTCGTTTCATTTTAATCCCACGACTTTTTGTATGAAAAAAAGTATGTAGATATTATTATCCAACGATAAAACGCATCGCGCCTATTTTTAACCAAAACCATCGCAACACTGAAAAAAAACAGCAGTCTCGTCGAAACAAACGATTACACCGCGCGAACTTTGAACAAATCCGACGGTATACTTATAAAACGTCAGAAAATAAAAGAAAAAAGAAGAGCAGGCGATAAATTTGGCCGCAACGAGAAATCATTCCAAAAGTCAATTTCCGTCGGTGCTCCATTATCGTCGCGCGAGCGATAACGAGCTCTTCTCCTCCTCTAAATACGTTGAAAAAAAAGAGCCGTTGTTTTATTATGATTAAATTTCGCGGGAAAGCCTTTACGGAATTTTCGCAAAGTGCATCTTATAATACACGAGAGAGGAGAAGCATAAGATGCTTTATGTATTAGACGGCATATACATAAACTTTATGTGTCAGGAATTTGCACAAGTGGCTAATTTTGTTGATCATAACTTTATACGATTGCTCGTTATGTGAACGAGAGTCGAAGTTTAGCAAAAGAGCTAACAATTATTACTGACAAATTGAATTATTATTTTCGCGCGCATAATGTAACGCGCTCGTTATTGAAGTCATTAACTTGGTAAGTTGGTAACTCATTTAGACCTTATTAGATTATTTTTAGCCAAACGCTTTCGGCGCTGGCTTCAAGACACACGAGCCACAAACATACACGTAAGCATATATAAACGAAGCGAAATTTAATCTTATTGCCAAGATCCGTTTTATTAGCTATCTCGGGCGCATATAAAGCAAGACGATTAATATTTAATCCCTACATCGATTGTTGCGTTCCACGATTACAGCATATATATTTCGATTCGCAATAATACCAAAAATTAATATGCATACAGACCAATAGCCACAACAAGCTTATATTAGCTGAAAAGTATCCGAATTCGACACTGTTAGAGGAAACGTAAACTTGTCGCGCGCATCTCTCTCCCCCTCGATCCGCACGTGTCGTGCATCTCGCGAGTTTACGTCCGAGTTGTTTATGACACTACACCGCAACCTCTCTCTCTCTCTCTCTCTCTTTCGATCTACATAGCCTCTTTCTCGTGAGAAGAAGCTTTGACGAAATTACGATTTCTATTTTCATTTCGCGAAGCCAAGCACGCGGCCAAGTTCACGCGCAGAAAGTTATACGCACACCGCGTGACTTACATAATTTTCCGGATGACTGAGTTGCGCAATGCGCGCGCGTCTCTATCCAGCCGCACACTTATTTCGGGAGGAAGTCATGTGCGCGCGAGTTAGGCTCATCTGGATATAATCGTTCTCGCGTGTCTGCGGCTATTGTGTTATATAGCTCGAGTAGAAGATTCTCGGTGTCGCGGATTTTAATTTACTGGTCGACTATAGAGCTGATGACGAGGTCGTGGAAAAACTCTTGACTTTAAACTGTAATGATTGAACTTGAGAGACGATGACGAGCTGAATGACATATACGTATATATATGATGATATTTCTGAAACGCTATTATTGTTATTTCAAAGTTATGTGATCTGGTTCGAAAGTTGCGAGTGTTAAGGTCTACATTATGTAGCCGCGCACACGTAAGATCACTTCTTTAAGGCGCCGTGTAATGACTGCTCGTAAAAAGGAGAACAAAGAACAACGTTGTCGCTTTTTAGTCTAGCTATATCTGTATACCCGGCGTTGATTCAGTCGTCACAGTGTTAAGTTTTATTTCCATAACTATGTTGATAAACTTCTGGAAATACATTATACTTCCTACTGCACGGCTATAAATAGCAGATGCATTTATAATGCACGACATCGCGGAGTCTTCTCAACTATGCACTGGCTATGTCGTCGTCGTTGGATAAACTTTTTTTTCATATTTCTATATTTACAATCTAAAAGTTGGAATATATACACAAACGCACTCTAATCACTCAATTTCATCATGATGATCCGGAGGAGAGCTCGAGAGTGTAAAAAAAATCTCTCACCGGAATCCTAATCAGCCTCTATACAAAACTCGTAACACCATTTCAGTTATTCAGCGAAAGAAACCTTGGTCGCGTCGGTGTTAATTTCTAGGGCAATAAGTTTGCCTCGTGCACTGCAGCACGTGGACCTGGCACACGCCCGTCGTCTACACCTATATAATATATAATACGAAGCCCTCTCGCGCGACACTTTTTACCGAGAGAGGCGCGACAAGCTCTTATACTGTGTCAGCTGGCTGAGAAATCGGATTTTGTATATATACCTATATAATGTGCGTTAGGTTTGTTATTATACTCGAGTGCAGTTTGTCTGAAATTTACAGGTTTATGCAGTCACTTTGAACCTTACATCGAGCAAAACGAATGTTTGGTTAATGTAAAGCATATGCTAATACGATTTGCGGGAGTATAATCCACTTAGTGCGCGACACACATTCAATCGGAGAAGCTCCTAAGCGAAAAGGCTGAGAGTGTACCTATTTTCGAAATCAAAGGGCTCTACTGCGAACAATAGTGTGAACGTCGAGCGGCGGCTGACAAAGAAAGCTCGATGCGAGTCTCTTGATAAAGAGCGCGTAAATTGTTTCCACTTCCGATAGCTCTCCCTATTTTCCTTAAACTTTTATACTCCTCTTTTTCCAAAGAATCTTGTCCTCCTCTTCTCTATATTTACGTTTGCCGCTGTGCGCTACGTAAAAAATCTCAAGCTTCTGTTTGCTTCATTGCTGATTCTCGAAAAGGCGCGACTGAAATGCGCTCGCTGCATAATAAGCAAGCCCAGTCGTTCGGAGAGATTGGTAATTTTATTTTTAAATTTAGCGTGCTTCTGAATATTCATCGAAATGAATACGTAAGGAAATTTACTCTGAAAGCTTGGTAGATATAAATTTTTCATTTTCAATCGTCTATAGCTATACTCTGATCTGCAGAGAACTTTAATTCCGTCCCCATCGAAACTCCGTGATTGCCACTCGACGAAAACAAAGCGCACATACTGCCTAAAAAGAGAGAGACGTATCCACACACACACACACACACATAGCAAAACGGTTGATTCAGCGACGACGCTCTCGGTGTCCAATTTTCGAGCCTACGGCCTTGTCGAGCCTCGGCTATTCGTGTCACGTATTCTCTCGCTCTCTCGCGTGAGACGAAAAAAAGTACAGAAAGAAAACGAAAAGTTAGAGACCTTTCGAGAGAGTGAAATTAAGATAGGTGATACAAATCTGGCCGAGACCCGAGGTAATTGAGGATGTGTACGAGATTCTGGTGTCTGTTGTGAGAGTGTGGTTATGATGAGATTACGTAACGAAGGAGTATCGATATGAAGATCGATTTTGTTTTAAAATTAAATTGTCACGAGACTGAGAGAACTGTTATTATTAATTTTTACGATCGCTGCCGTATTTGCGAATTTAATTGTCTTCGTAAAATTTAACGATACTTCCGATAAATTATTAAACGCATTTAACTATGCCCAGAACGTAAAACGCAGGATATTTCAAAATTCCTCAAAAACAATTCTCTTTCAAAATAACCCCCCAAAAAAAATTCAATCCAATCCAAAATCACAAAAAAAAAACACTGCTCTCGTCGCTCTCGAGTATACTGCAGAGAGAGAGAGAGAGAACAAAACGAAAGCATCGGTTGCCATGCGTCTCTGTATACACACCCACACAACAGTAGCAGCAGGTGCGGCGCATAATCCTGAAACTGCAGCGACGGACGTCCGTTTTTTCGAGAGTCGCTCGTAAAAGCCAAGTGGATCCGCTTCCGGAAAGAGAACGACGCAGTCGCTGATTGAATCCTGTCTCCGGCTAATGCTTTTTTTCCTCTCGACGTATAATCGAGTTTATATATAATACGACGATGCGTTATAATCAACCAAGTACTAGTAGATAGTTTCGCTAATTGATTATACACGCGGGCATCTGTAATTACAGAGTTGAAGGGTATACATGCATAGCTGAATTAATAATACAGACAGCCGGTGGAGCGCTCAAAGCCTCAACGGAATCTCGGCCGTTAGTATTCCTATTAGAGCGAATGTACGCGCCGTTAAATTACCTTAATCCCATCAGAGGGGAGAGAATTTTCAGCGGGAACAAACAGTCGTAACTTGCGGTCTGATAACGCAGCTACTATATAGAAGATAATCATTTTGCGTTTCAACGAATTCGCATTTTTCTTATAAAACAAAGTTGGCAAGAGGAATTCAGTCGCCATAACGAGGTGTATAGAAAAAGTAGTTTCGCGAAAGAGAGAAAAACCGGGACGGATATGTTTAGCCGGTGCGCTCGGATGTTTGTAATTCCGTCGCGCTGCAGCTTTTTAAACGCTCTCTCTCTCTCTCTCTGCAGCTCAGCTCGCGTGCGCGAGCGCGCGCCTGTTGATTCTGCGGGACCGGCTTTACGAGCGGCTAATCGTAAAGCGAAGCTGATAAAATTTTACGCACCAATCTACTATGCGCGCGTCTATTATATGTGCAGATACATAATCTTTTTTGCTTTGTATATCGCGCGGTATGTGTTATAATCGAATTGTGTGTATAATTCACTGATATTGATTTTTTTTGTTCGATTCGTTTTTATCGGAGAATAATTAAATAGAATGATTAAACTGTGTCTTTTTTACGGTAAGAGATCGTCTTGACGCAGCGAGAAATTGAGTGACAACGTTGTTTCTCACGATGCTCTGTATGCACTTATTAACGATATGCATCCGAGCATATCAGTAGAAAAAGTCGAACCAGATCGGACAAACTCATGCATATTACCTTCAATCACAAGCCTCGTGCGAGGAAAAAAATCGATTAATCGTGTACAAATTTTACAACGTCAAAAGCTTCGTTAACGCACGCACCGGAAAATTATTGTTGCACATAATATAGATACGTACACATACACACGCGATACATGAATATTCAGCCGCCAAATTCACCGACGTATACACGTCGCGATTCCGCGTCGTTGAGATATACACAGACCGAATGACGCACAAGATGCACATTATAGTAGTCGTATATACACGTTCTTGTCATCGACGAGCTGTTGACAGTTTGTGCGAAAAATTGCGGCGATTTCTCAATTCCCTTATCTTTACGTAACGACCAGTCTACTGCGTGTATTTCATTGTAGTGACCGTCGTAACAATTGTATATATATAGTATACGCGTTTGAAAAATGAATGGACGCGCGAGTGTCTGTACATAACTATATATTGTAAAATTTTATCTATATAAGGCTTTCTGAAATCTGATCGACTTATCCTAAATAATGCGCGCGATTTATTCGGTCTACCTCCTGTATTATACACGAGAATCTACTTACAATTATTATTATTATTACCAGTAGACCGCTGAGAATAGTGGAAAAAAGTAGCACAGCGGAATGGCATTATATATTTCCATTCGATATTATAGCTGAAAGCACATAATACACATGAAAGCAAATATAAGGAGGACTGGAGCGCGGTTTATTAAACAATGCAGGAAAAAAGTCGTATCGTAAAACGCGATTATTTGTTTATTAAAAATTAACCGAGGCGACGGGTGTGTGTCCAGCCCATCATGTAATAATCATCTATAATAATTTGGCTCGAATCCGGTCATAACTGCGAGAACGACCATTTTGACTGCTTTATAGAATTCCATTAGCTAACAAAATTCTGAGAAGTTAACTCAATTTTCCGATATCGTAAAATCCTTCACAACTACGTACTCGTATAAAAACACACAACCGGCTTGATCGAAAAGAAATTCGCAAACAACTCCGATGATTCAGCCTTCATACATATCTCTTCAGCCAAAAAAGAAGCATCACCACAATAGCCGATGAACACTCAAAATAATGTATATAGACAAACGAAAGTTCTGTTTGAATAGATATAGCTATAGTACAAAGCGTGTCTGCTTCTCTCGCACTCACTCTTCCCTCGCGAGTCGTACAAGTGCGTTACTCGTCAAGGCCGGACTGCTTAACTCGACTACAACGACCGGACTCTTCTCTCTGTTTCTCTCTTTTATATGTACGAGAGGCAGTCGACACTATAACTACCACATATACTTCGGTCATCGAGTAAGAGAGAGAGACACACACAGTATATAGAGGTATGAGTCGTGTGCGTTTTTCCCGCGAGAATCGACTTGTTCCGCGTTATATACGTGCGTGACGAGATATGTGTACTTGTATGGAATAATTACAGAGAGAGACGTAGTTTATAAGTGAAGTGGAAAACGTTTTCAAAATGTGTAACTTTTATTTCGAACAATAAAAAAAAAGAACAATTACCCAGCTCGCGGTCGTCCCTATCTATATATATAAGCCCCCCACGAAACAAGCGACTCTCTAATTATCGTCATTCTCGCAAAGCTCTCTCTTCTGTAATACACAACAAGCCTACTCCCGAATCGAGAGCCTCATGACTTATTCAGCGGTTCTTTATTCAAATCGAAGTGCATCAGTATGTGTGTGTGTATATATATCGGCACTAGAAAAATTCGAGAGTGTGATCACCGGGGAAAAAAAGACAACAAAGACCAGCCGACGTATATGTATATATAATTAATCGGGTTTGACCCCGCTTGATTAAAAGTCGCCCTGTTAATTATACGCGACTGTAACACTGTGTTATATAGAGCGCGAAAAATGCTCGATTACCGCAGCATCTCTCTGATTATGATCGATAATTAAATTTTGATTAGATACCTTTTTTTTCACGCGTTATTAGTCAGCGAGCATCGGCGGTAGCGCCGAAAAAAAAGACGATGATAAGCGCAAATGGAAAACGGAGATCATGTCAACGCACGCGATTTCTATATCGTCTATAATGGATTGCGGACTTTAATCGAGTCCATAATCAATCTTGCGTTATGTATTTGTGAAAAAAAATTATATATATATCGATGATGCAGACGTTAATGGTCAGTTTTTCGGGTAGAGGGGACGATCAGATGCATCGATTGAATATATCAGGCACATACGTGGACAGCGAGTAAATTGATGGCATTAGGCTGACCGAGTGTTATTATTGGTGCATATGTAAATTCCTCACTGAAAAATGCACGAGAGCCGATGAATAATGCAATCGTGGAGTATAGTATACATAAAGAGACTCGAATTTTGTCGCGCGCGGGAAACTGGTTTCATACGAGCACGTATTGCGGAGATAAAAACTTTAGGATTGCGCCGCCGCCGCGTGTGTGATGTTTTCTTTCATATTTCTAAAGGTGTAGCACGTATACTATATAAGCACGATTATATACGGTAGCGTGATGGTCCAACGATTCAAATTTTTTCTCCACGTTCCCGCCTCTGATACATACCTATATCAGCTGAGCGCGATAAGTCTCGCTCGAAAGTGATAAATTAGGTAATACCCGGCGAGCAGAGCTGTCTGACAGTAGCTGTCGAGCGCAGTTTTAAAATCAACACTTGTATATTATCTATAATAATAACGAAGTAGAAGACTCACCATATAAAGTCCTTGCAGTGGCTGCAGAAAGTCGGCTGCCGGAAGAATCTGGGCATGAACTTGTGGTTCTTGACGACGTAGACATTCTTCTTCTTGAGGGCACCCTTACGACCGCGGAGCTTCTTGGCGAAGGCCGTGGTCGCGTCGGTGGGCCCGAGCGAGTCCTCCTGGTTGTTTTCCTCGTTGTCAGCCATCTCTCTCCACCGGCTCTCTCACTCGTTCGCTCTTACAGACACTCGCTCTTTGCGAAAGCTCGAGCTTGCAAGCTCGCCGTCCCTCCTCTTTCTCTCTCTCTGTGTTTATAAGCGAGCAGCACACACTGTAGCACCGATTTTACCAATCTATATCGCGCACCGCTGTATACTCCAGAGTGTAAACAAGCAAACTAAAACTCTGTTGTTGTTGTTGTTGTTGTTGTCGTGAAGAGCAAAAGAGACTAAACTCTCTCTCTCTCTCGCTCCTCGTGTCGCGAGGAAGCTGCAGCAGCGAGTTGCGTCGGCTGGCACACACAAGCTCCCTACTGGCAGCCTAGCTTTAGCTCTGCTGCTCGACTCTCCTCTCTCTCACTCACTCTTTACCCCCTCCATAAGTTTCTTCTCTTTGCCCCACCCGAGCGCGCTTCTGTTACTACTACTACTACTACTACTGCTGCAACACACGCGGTGTATACAGAGAGACACTGCACAGTGGCCTCGCGCGCAGTCGCCGAGTAATTTTAGACACATACACACCGAGACCCGATATATGTGTGTGTCTGTGCTGAGAGCAGCAGCAGCCACTGCTCAGCCAGAGCCGCGCACTCGAATATCGACATCTCTCCGAGTCGTTCCTGGGGACGCCAACTACTGCTGCCGGTGTCTGTGTGTGTGTGAGACTACTGGGCTCTGCTTCCGATACTTTCCCCTACTCCGAGAGCTTGTGTGTGTGGGTGTCTGTTTATTCCATCCCCTCTACATATCTGCGCGTTCTCTGGGTATACTCTGCCATCGGCATCGGTTAGAGAGCGTTTGTTTTCTCCCTTTCTCGCTCTCGGCCGGTCTCTCTCTCTCTCTCTCTCTCTCTACTCCGTCTTTTTCACAAGAGATCTCTGATGCACCATGCAGGGCATAACCTCTATTTGCAACATGGCGCCACCTGTGAAGCATCTCGACGCGGGTATACAATTTTCTTTTAAAACAGCGCGTACTATTCTTAAAATAAAAAAGCTCGTGTTCGAACTCAAAAATATGCTCCATTCGACCGAGGCTTCTCCTCTCGTGGTATTGTTATATAGATATGTATGTCTCGCGGATGCGCGGAAACGAGCCTCCGTTGATTCTGCGCGCTGCAGCCTCGGGGTCGCGTTCCGGGAGCGCAGCCACAGATGTCTGTGATGTGTATATATATGCTAAGATACTACTGCCCTCGAAAATGACACAGAGAGAGAGAGAGAGCGATAAATGGGCCAACGGGAGGAGGTTTTTTGCTCCGGGAATTCGACGGTTACTGGCTCCTTTAAGCGATGTTTAACGAGCTGACGGAGAACTTTTTTTTCTCTTGTGCTAAGGGGTGCTTTTTGGAAGATCGATGGTGCATCGGCTCAACGCGAGGGATGCAAGTGCGCCTTGAGGCTGTTGATGAGGTGCGAAGCTTTTATTCGGTGCATGAAAGGTTATACTGGTAAAGTAGATAAGGGTAGGATTTGGTCAGACGGTGTCTTCATTCATTTTTTTTAGATGCGCAGGCGAATGTGATGTAAACGTGAGATTATGACTTTTCCGTTTATATTCATAGAACCATCGGTATTAATAGTCTCGGAAAATCGGAATAGAATCTATATAGAGCAGTTTCGGTCGAACACTCTTAACACTCGAATGTGCGTATAAATAGCTGCGATATGTCGCAATGATTAATAGAGAAATAATAAAAATAGGATGGATGCAGACGGAGACGCTTTTATAAAGGCTGATATGTGGGACGTAGTGGAAAAGAAAAAGAGCCGAATAACGTGCGGTGAACCAGCGAAAAGAAGATGTTGACATTCAGATTAGTTGTCCGAAGCGAATAACACCGTTGACGTATAAGCTGAGATGAAAATATATACTCGTGTACACGCGAACGAAAAGTTCAAAACAATATTACGAAAGCCTCGCGATTTTTCAAAAAGTTGCGATTGAGTTATTGGGTCAATCCCGTGTACCGACCAATAGAATTACCAACTTTCGTCGCGCTATCAAAATTACACGACGTTTCATTTAATTAAAATCCACCTCCCCGTTTATAAAAATATCCTCTTTAAAAACGCAAAAAGACCTTCTAAAGTCCTCAAAATCCCTTCACGTCTCCCTATACAGATCCAGCTTACAGTCCCGTCTTACCACCGGACGACTCGTTCCACTGCGCGACACTTTGAAAAATCGCACCCACGACTATTAATTCTGGCCCGCTTCCTTCATCCGGCTTATTTTTTTTGTCTTTTTTTGTTCATTCTCACGTAGCTATATAATGTATGTGCGTGCATAAATCGCGTGAATTTTTCACGTATACGTGAGGTAATAAGGCAGTTCTGTGTTTTATTTTTCTTTTGATCCGTGCGCGTGGTGAAAGATTCCGCGGGAATTTTTAAATACAAGACTGATGCAGCTTTCACTCGATTTGAATATTTCATTGATAAGCACACGCGCGCACATTAATCCTCGTCGAAAAATTAAATATCTCCACTTTCGAGTATATATACAGATAGCAGTATGATGCGAAATCGTTCAATTACAAGCGATCGATAATTCATACCGGCGCCGATTCAAATACTCGCGTAATTCACTCCACGGGTTTGCTCTATACTCTCTACTGGCTGATGTGCATTACGTATTGAAGCGACTACTCGCATCATCGCAAGCAAGACGGAGCAAAACACACACGTACGTATATAACGTTACCGCGGGCTCATCCAAAATTTACACGGATGGACGATTTTCCCTCCAAGCGTTTCGACGTTAGCTATATAGATATAGATATACAGGTCAGTATATGTGGGTATCTCTCGCAGAGAGTCGAACAAATAGAGAGAAGCAGAGAGACTGGTCTTATTGCGAGCGGGAAGATCCGCTTCTTTTACGAGAGGCTTTACTTCCAAGTGTCCTTTTTTTGCGCCCGCGCAGTAAATTGTTTTGTTAGGGGAGGATCATCGCGGGATAAGGAGAGCCGAGAGGAAAAATGATATTTGGATGAATAACAGTTTTCGACAAAAGGATAACCGTCGTCTCTTTCCTGAATTATTTCTCCTGTGTGTGTGCGATATATGAAAAAGGAAGAATTAATTTTATGGGATTTCGAATAATTAATAACGGAAAGAGACGCAGCGCGGAAGTGGAATAACGAGATCAGAGTTCGTGGAACAGGAGAATAGCTGCATCAGAGGATAGCGTATATATGCGCTTCCATTATATGAGCTGCTCTCGCACATATATGCGATGAGAGTGGACGCATTCCAAGTGTATGAGAGAAGAGACGTCGAGTATATTCTACGTGAATCTACTTTACTTGGATATAAAGATAGCTCGACTGCGTTATATTCCGAGAAGCTCGACTTTGCTTTTTTTAACTATCGAACGCTACATCCTCTGCTTTCGATTCATGCGAGCGATACCTTTTTTTTAAATAATGCATAATTCAAAAATACATTTTATATTCGATGCAACTCTAATGCACGTTTTACATTATTCGAGAGTTTAATTCAGTACAGCGACATATACATGTTGCTACTTCTTTGTTGCTGTATAGACTACTGGGACGGAAATTGAAGATCTCTAAAAATGAAATTTTCCAAAGCCGATCGATCACAGTCGCCTTTTTATATACGAAATACACCCGAGCGAAGCAGTGTAATTAAAATTGGATCTTTTTCCTCGAGGAAAACGAATTGGCCTCGATGAGAAGGAAGCGAAATGATCAAACTAATTTTTCAACTTTTTCAGAAAACCAATCCTCCGTGTCACGAGGATAACCCAGCTGTAATCAATGCCTTTGTTTCGTTCCAGCCATCCACGTCGTCGCGATAAAACAGAGAGATCTTCTATATATACTACACCAAATAATTTCGAAACTCGATACTTCAAAAAAAAAAAAGCTCTCCTATTTCTCCGTCGAAAAATTAACGACGTCCATCACACACACCCTTATACGCACAGATTTACCACCGCAATGAACACTAACAACGCGCATCACTCTCGTCCATATGATACACGGCCATATCAACAAAAATTTTCCCCTATATGCATCCCTCTACTCTCTCTCCGCGTATTATTTATCGAACCGCGTCCGTGTTTAGACCTCAGGCACTGCAGTCACGCAAAGAAGAAAAACTCTCTCTCAGTGCGGCGGGGATCGGAATGGCGATAAGGAGAAAAAGAAGGGTCAGCGGTTATTATAGCCGTTGCTGCTCGTTTTCGATGTATGTATATACATACTGCGTCTCTGCGAACCGGTCAACCGGAAAGACCATGGCCCAAGTTATGACGACGACGGGTCAATATATAGTGCACGTGTGTGTGTGTGTGTGTGAGTGTGTGTATACACGTATATTGGTGTCCGTATACGCGATCGGCTGAGCTTTATGCGCTATTTTTAATAATAAAAAAAAAGATAGAGTGTGATACGCGAAAAAAGCTGGTGCTAGTATATGGAGAGGAAAAAAATGACAACGCGCAAAGGCGCGAAAACAAGGACAAAGGCCGCGCAGTCGTGTTTTTTATTCTCTTTTTTCGTCTGCGTATATAGTCGATGTTAGCTTTGACGATGCGCTGCAGTTTTTGCAAGAACGATTTGATGATTTTCGGGGCGAATTATTAAAAGTTGCGGATATTAGCTTTTTTTTTCACGCGGAGAACTTTAATTTCAAACTTTCTCCGTTTTTAAAACTCGCGCCGGCGTTTCATTAAGTTATTATACGCGCCCGCCTTTTTTATGGTTCTACGCAGTATTACGAGAGCAAGTTTTTAGAGGCTCTGGCTCGGGAATTCGCCAGGCGATGATTTTTATCCGGATTTTTACTCGTTTATTTATATTGCACTGAATTGTTACGACGTATAACTCTAATTTTATGGAGTGGAGTTTTCACGTTTTTTTGTGTAAAGGGAAATAAGCTGACTTTTTTTAAGTTTCCATATTTAGAGTGTACTCTCGCATTTATTTCTGAAATTAAGCTATATTTTCGCCCATTAATTATCAATTTACATGTTATACAATATTAGGTATACCGGCAACTATACGAAATTCCAGAGAAAAAAAACACGAATAATAAAAACAAAATAAACTACCCTTTATAGATCTTCCAAACAGGAAAATTATGCCACGAAAAGTCAATTATTCAAGCGGACGCGCGCACGAGCTCACGATAATCTCGAGACAGTATCGTGAAATCCGAGATGTCCCGCTGACAAAAGCTTTTCGTTAGCGTTATCGCGCATCATCGTGAAATCCGGACGGTTATACGCGAAGGACACAGGAGAAAGTGGAAAGGAACAAATGTGTGTATTATACCGAAGCTTATGGCCTTTAACGGCTGTCTAGGCAAATAATATAATACACTGCACTATATACGCGCGTGGAATATAACTGTTGCGAAAAAGCTTTTGTAATTCATCTCGTGGGTTATCGTGTGATTGTAATGACTAATGAATACATGGTTATGGGGGTGTGTTAGAGTGACGCGTAAAAAGTTAATTTGCGGTGGGGATAACGAGGCTGTTGAGTTTTATATGAATAATCGTGTCATGATAAAATCATAGGACGACATGAGCAATATTTCGAAAAGAATAATATTTTCACACAAATTGATCGTCAGTATGAAGAAAGAGAAATGTACAAGAGTAATTTTAAGAAAAAAATCAATTCAAACGATAATTTAATGACACAAGATTGGCAATGCGAATTACACAACGTTTCTTAAAATAGAAAAAAAAACTCGATTACAGATAACTTATATACGTTCCTTATTTAACCGTTATCTGTATGTTGGACTCGCGAGCCAAAGTGCATCGTCGGCACATTACACGTGAATTTTGCATACACCTCTACGCCTCAACGATTCTCATATATAGCAACTTAGCACTTTATATGCGCGCGAAATTTATTTTACGCTCGCCTTGTGTTTCGAGCATTTGGCAAAGATGCGCGCGAGCTGGAATGCGCTATAAAGTCACGCACTCATATCTGATGCTGACGCGATAGATATAAAGCGGACGTATAAAAGTAGGCGATGACGTGAAAATTTCTAACTGACATCTACTTTGCGTCTTATGATTATGGCTGTATATATAGCTTTATATCGTATTAGAGAGATTTTAAATAATCATGGTGTGCGAAATCTTATCTTATTTTATAAATAAAAGCATATAAGAAAAACTTACCCAGAGTATTTTCATTGTCCTCGTGATTGATCGTATAGTCCTCGTTGTGGTTACGTCGTATCTCGTCGCTGCTTTTCTTCGGCGGACGTGAGAACGACGCACCACAGCGACGAGCAACAGGTGACCTGATGTGCAACGCATCTCGTCAAAGGATGTCCCGTCGTTTTTCTACTTCGCGTGTCTGTAAGTAGTACAAAAAATTGAAGAAAATATTAAACTTTGATCAAGAGGACGATATTAATAAAAGTTTTTGTTTTGAAATAATCACTATAGGTGTGTGCTTCAATAATGATGTAAATATTAAAAAAAAAATAAATTATAAAAATAATCTTTCTACAAGTACCCTATAGTCAACGATGAATAATTATTACGTAAATAAGATTCACACATTAAAAAAAAGCTGTACAGTCTTACGATCATTCAAAATCTCGCGGGCAACCAGTGCTACCACCCATCCCTCCAATTATGGCGCCATTTCCATTCAAAAAATTCCTCTCGCGCACCCATCCACGTGCTCTCAATCTCTCTCATTCCCACCCGCATTTCCCCGATTTCCACTTGCCGACCCAAGCTCTACCCCTCCTCCCCTAACCCCCTTCAGTCCACCGCCAGTCGATCCTTCCGGAGAACCACAAAACTTGAAAAAATCTGCCGACTCCTTTAACCGCGCTCTTTACTCGAGATGACGTGGTCGGCGGCACCGCGAGTAAGTATATTAGAGTGAGATGGAGCGATCGGCACACAGCACCGCGACGTGGCACAAGTAGACTATATACAGTCGCCACAACAACGCTCGACGCCGCTGAGCTACTTCCTCATCGCGATCCCGGTTATGCTAGACCGACGCGACGATAACTCACGTGAGTATTAGTATATATTGAAGCTGATATTATCTCGAGACATGTGTATTATCACGTATAGGATATGAGAGATAGTCGAGAGTTTTAGACATGTTAGATGAGAGAGAGAGAGAGAGAGAGAGAACACATGGGAGCATACGTGGATGTGTCAGTCGCCCCTTACACGCTGAAGGACTGATATACTTGTACTCTGCGGGCAGCTGTCCCTTTAATTTTTGACAGCTATACACCGCTACGGTTTGTTTGTATTTCGTACAGGGCTGTGTGTACCAGTGGAAGTTGTTTGTAATGTTATCGTGATGGTGCGAATTACGAGAGCGTGTTTTACTCGTGGACTTCTTGTGTTTGAAGTGTTGTGAAATCGTGGATGTAGAGACAGTGATTACGGGGCATTGCGGTGCACTCGCACACATGTATATGTTGTATCTATATTATACTTGGCCGACTACTTTCTAGGATGATGACGTTTGCGGCTGGTTTTCGATAGAGTGGATGTAGTTCTTGATGCCGCTTCGTAAAGGAGGATTCGGTAGTCCTCTTGGAAGGTGTTTTAGCTAACGAACGACTGAGCTGTTGTATTTGTGACGGATTTTTTTCAAAGCGCGATAGGTTATATTAGTTGGTCCGGAATTTTGAATTTTTTAAATCGAACTTGCGATTAGAAAGGATGATTTACTTTACTTGGTGGTTTCGAGATTGTCGAAGAGTTACAGCTGGATTTTGTTTGTAGTGGCTGATTTTTGACAAACGAGAATTAGAAAGTAGCTCGCGAATTGCCATATGTCTTTACAACATTTTTTTATGTCTACTTGTTCTGCAAGAAGGATTTGTCTATTCAATATGTTCTTTGAGTATCGTGATAATACAACATTTTGTTAGTTAACGGTTATACTGAGCACCAATTATAATCATTCAGACAGCCACTTTTTAAATAGAAACAAAGCTGAACAAAAAACAAATAAATTATACTTAACAATTTTGTGCTTAACAAAAATAAATTGATATTTTCCAGATTAAAAAATGAACACACAGTATTTGCCTTATGGGGAACCAAATGCCAACTTGCCACAAAAGCCTATAAATGCACCACCAACGAGCAATGCACAGATGATTCAAAATAATATTGTGGACCAGATGTCAAACGTATCTTTGACTGGTCCACAAAAACCTCCGTCTTCTGTAAATGGCGTTCATAATCAAAACCACTACCAATCGCAAGGTACACAAACAAATTTTATTATTTTATAGCATCAATATTGAAATTTCTTTTACGAGCATAAAATACTTATCATAGAACCAGCCGAAAGAGCCAGCCATGTACCACATCAGCAAGGGAACCCTGCATCACAAAATTCCAGTCTTCCATTTTCGTACGGCCCTTCTGGAACACCTCAATTTCCAGGACAACAGTATTCAGGACAGCCGCCTACCTCAGGCTCGCTACCAGGAGCAAACATTCCCAGAAGTATGCCACAAACTTCACCTGCCACAAATCAACCACATCCCGGACATCAACAACATGGAGCACCAAATTTCCAACAAAACAACTTAGCTGGCCCCCCAATGCCAGGTCAACCACAAAGACCAGCAGTTAATCAACCACCAAATCAACAAAACTTGGCTGGTCCACCAATGCCTGGGCAAAATCTTCAAGGTCCATCAGCGTTAAATCAAAGACCACCTATGCCTGGACAGCCTGGTAGCTTACCAGGACAGCAGAATTTGGCTGGTCCTCCATTGCCTGCACAGCAAAATTTGGCTGGACCTCCATTGCCTGCGCAGCAAAATTTGTCTGGACCTCCATTGCCAGGACAGCAGAATTTAACTGGACCTCCAGTGCCACGACAGCAAAATTTGTCTGGAGCCCCATTGCCAGGACAGCAAAATTTTTCAGGACCCCCGATGCCTGGTCAGCAAAATTTCTCAGGACCACCAATGCCTGGTCAACAGAATTTCTCCGCACCTCCAATGCCAGGTCAGCAGAACTTTTCTGGACCTCCGATGCCAGGTCAGCAGAACTTCTCTAGACCTCATATGCCTGGTCAACCGAATCTGTCGGGGCCCGCAATGCCTGGACAACCAAATCTATCTGGACCTCCTCTTCCTGGCCAAGCAAATTTGTCTGGTCCTCCATTGCCTGGTCAACAACAAAATCTCCAAGGTCCCTATTCAAATCAAGCTGCAGGTCAACGTCCATATCCATCTGGCCCACCATTACCAGGACAGCAACCAAATCCACCATATGGTATGAACCAAGGTTTTCAACAACCAAATTATGGATCAGGACAGCCAATGTATGGAAATCAGCCTGGCCCATACCAAGGTGGTCCTGGAGGATTTCAAAGTAATTCTCAAACACCACAGGGTAGACTCGATCCTGATCAAATGCCTAGTCCAGTAAGTATCAAATTTATATGATTAATAATAATTTTTAAACGTTTGGATATGTAGTTTGATGGTCATTTTGCAGATTCAAGTTTTCCAAGAGGACCAAAGATTAAAAAGTGGAAACTTCTTAACGAATCAAAAAGGACTGGTTCCTCCATTGGTTACTACAAAATTCACTGTTGTTGATCAAGGAAATGCATCTCCAAGATTTATTCGATCATCGATCTACACTGTTCCTACACAAGCTGAAATGGTGAAACATGTAAGTATTACATTTTTATGTAAGTATTCACTGTGTCTTTCTATCTATTTACATTTTCAAATGTGTTTTTAGACCCAAGTTCCGTTTGGAATAATTTTAAGCCCCATGGCTCAAGTAGAAGAAGGAGAATACGAACCGCCAATTGTAGACATGGGAGAGGTCGGTCCAGTACGTTGCATTCGTTGTAAAGCTTATATGTGTCCTTTCATGCAATTTGTTGATGCTGGAAGAAGATTCCAGTGCGTATTTTGTAAAGCTACTACAGAAGGTATGTCATTTCATAAAAAGTAACTTGTAAAAAAAATAATTTCACTGTATTCTTAATGTTCGCTTTCCATGCAGTTCCACAAGAATATTTCCAACATTTGGATCACACTGGTCAACGTATGGATCGTTATGAAAGACCAGAATTGATGCTTGGAACTTTTGAGTATGTAGCAACAAAGGATTATTGCAGGGTACGCAAAAATTAATTGAATGACTTACATCTTTCATCAATAGTTTATTAAAAAAAGTTCTCTTATTAAGTTCATCTAATCGTCTTTTCAGGACAATGTTCTTCCCAAGCCACCAGCGCTTATTTTTGTAATCGACGTTTCTTACAATAATATAAAATCAGGTCTTGTGCAATTACTCTGTACTAAAATGAAGGAAATCATTCGAAATTTACCCGTCGACGCGGGACAGACCAGCTCGAACATGAAAGTCGGTTTTATAACATACAACAATTCAGTTCATTTCTACAATTGTAAACCCAATCTTGCTCAACCACAAATGATGCTTGTTGGAGATGTTCAAGACGTTTTTATGCCACTTTTAGAAGGTTTTCTATGTGATGTTGAGGAAAGCGAATCGACAATAGATAGCTTAATGACGCAGATTCCAATAATGTTTGGAGATACTCGAGAAACCGAGACAATCCTTGGACCAGCTATTCAATCAGGATTAGAAGCTCTTAAGGTGAGTACATAAATACAAAAGTACAACAAGTTTTATAAGATAACGCATTCATCTTTTTTAATGGAAAATATACTCTGCTTTAGGCTTGTGAATGTGCCGGAAAACTTCTCGTATTTCATTCGTCATTACCTATTGCGGAAGCGCCAGGAAAATTGAAGAATCGAGACGACCGTAATGTTCTTGGAACAGATAAGGAAAAGAGTGTCTTAGGTATCTATAAAAGTTGATTTTTGTACAGATATAATTGTTGATTCAGAATCAAAATTAATCAATACGGACGATTGTTTTTCAGCTCCACAAACGAATTTCTACAACACCTTAGGCCAAGAATGCGTTGGAGCTGGATGTAGTGTAGATCTGTTCCTCTTCAATAATTCCTACATTGACGTGGCTACTATTGGCCAAGTTGCTAGACTGACAGGTGGTGAAGTCTACAAATACACTTACTTCCAAGTATGTTGCATTTTTTCGTAGAATATTCAATACATCACCTTTCAGTCTTTTAAATGAATTTTCATATTTTGTTCAAGGCCGACGTTGATGGCGATAGACTGATCACAGATATTATCAATAACATTAATAGACCTATCGCTTTTGACGCTGTCATGCGTGTTCGAACTTCGACCGGCGTAAGACCAACCGATTTCTATGGTCATTTGTATATGTCTAACACGACTGATATGGAGCTGGCTAGTATAGATTCTGACAAAGCTATAGCGATCGAGATAAAACACGACGATAAGTTAGGGGATGAAGAAGGCGTATATATTCAAGCAGCTCTTCTTTACACATCTTGTAGTGGAGTAAGGAGATTACGAGTAATTAATTTGAGCTTAAAGACTTCGTCGCAAATGGCAGAACTCTATCGAGCCTGCGATTTGGATGCCATAATCAATTTCTTATTGAAACAGAGTGAGTAGGCATACAGTTAAAATTGTTTATCCCGTTTGCTGCTCGTAAAGATAAAACTAATCGCTCCATTTTTTAATACTGACAGATGTGTCTAAGCTTGTGGAGTACTCTCCAAAGGCAATAAAAGATGGTTTGAACTCGAGATGTGCTGCTATTCTAGCTGCTTATAGGAAACATTGTGCTACTCCATCAAGTGCTGGGCAGTTAATACTTCCAGAGTGCATGAAATTGTTACCTCTCTACGTTAATAGTTTACTCAAGAGTGATGCATTGACTGGAGGTAAATGAAGAATATATAAAAAAATAAATCGATCATTTTGAAACAGTTATTATTTGTAAAATTTTTTCATTTCAGGTGCTGGAATAACGATTGATCAAAAGTCATATGTAATGATGTCAGTGTCTTCAATGCCTATTACCGAAACCGTAGCCCACATATATCCGCGTTTACTTGCTCTACACACTGCTGATCCTTCAACTACAGACTTGCCACCGGTATTGCGTTGTTCGATAGATAAGTTCCAAGACGACGGAGTATATTTGTTAGGTAAAAAAGAGTAATAATTTAAATCAACACTGTGCTTTGACAAATTTTCAAACCGCTTTTAATTCACAGAAAATGGAATTCACATGTTCATTTGGTTGGGATCGGGCCTAAGTTCACAATGGGTACAAGCAGTTTTCGGAGTCGCATCTGTTGTACAGGTAGACACAGACAAAACTACGCTTCCCGTACTGGATAATTCCTTGAATAAGCGAATCAGAGATATAATCTCGCAGGTGCAAAGTGAAAGACGTTATTGCATGCGGGTACGTCGATCTTTCATTTATTTTGATTCTCAATAAATACTAAAAATGGCAATATTGTAATATTTTGGCTATTTTTTTACAGTTGACACTGACGAGACAACGAGAAAAAATGGAAATGGTCATGCGTCAATATTTAGTGGAAGATCGAGGAGCTGATGGAAGTCCGAGCTACGTTGACTACTTATGTCACATGCATAGGGATATACGAGCACTTTTAAGTTAATGCAACAACGGATTACAATAAGTGCAAAAGTTCAAATAAGTTTTTATGGCACACTCATTGTAATTTTTACAGTGTGATGCTGGAAATATTATTTGAGACAAAAAATATATATACAAATTTTATTTATATATTTGTTTTAGCCTATTTTAAAAGTTAGTAATAAAGTTTTTTGTATATTAATTATGTTGGTTTTGAATTCCATGTGATATGTGAGAATTTAAATTTGAATTTAAAAAAAATTTAAATTGAATAGTGGAAAATTGTACAGAGTCAGAGTATTTTGAGATTTGTTTACAGTTATGGAATACGTAAAATGTGAATGAATGAATGAAGATTTAATCAATACATGGATAAATGATATATGTAAAAATATCCAAGAATAAATCTTGATATATTTTTATATCGAAAATTTATTTGTGCACAGCATTTACATCTGTTAGGTATCACTTTAAAAAAGATATAAAGCTTTCATTGAAATATTTTATAATTACTATATATTTTAGTATATTTTACTTTTGTTTTAATTCCATTTATAAATAATAAAATATTTGTTAAAATCATACCTCAAGTACTATGCCTATTATTATTACCCACCTCAACTATCACGGAATAAACTATCACAGTTATGCAGCGCTTCTTGGGGGTGTTACCTTCTACCAAGCACCCCCTACTCTAGGACCCAGGATTCTAGAGAGGATCGAGTCAGTTCAGCTCGAGACGCGCTACGATTCACATCTTTCTACCTTGTATCTTGACGCTTGAATAAACGCAGACTATTCTAAGCCCTGCTTACAGTTTATCTTAGCCTACGCTATTTTTCCCGAGTAAGCTTCTAGTAAGTTCAATTCCCTCTTCACACTACTTACTTCGATTATTTCAGTCTCGAGCATAGATTTACTTACTCAAATCACGCGCGTGTAACTTTTTTGCGACAACAAGTGTCACGTGACCACACGTGCGCAAGTGCAGACGAAATCATCAATTGACAACACCGCGCGTGGTCGGTTGCGGTTTTGGTTATAGACCGTTCAAACGCACTCCAAACGTCGATTCTTATTTTGAGCAAAAAAATGGTTGAACCATCGTTAGAAGAGAGACAAAAATACCTTGATGATTTGGGTAAATTTATTGATGATGCGGAAGGTTACATGAAGGGTTTATGTTCATCTATAGGGTGGGATTACAACTCTATATATAACTATGAAGAAGTAAGTTTTTTCATAACCTTAAACATCAATATTTAAGAAGCTTATATTATATTAAATAGGTAAATTAACACGTGAATTTTCATTGTCTAGACTGAAAAATATGCTATTTGTCCATTTAATGATGGACACAGGGTACCTGAACGAACTATGCACAAGCATCTTGTCAAATGCGAATGGAAGGCTCTTGGTTACACAGAAGAGTGCGTACCTCTTCCAGAGCCTGTTCTTCCACCAGATGATCCTTCAACTATTAAACTTGGTAAATATATTGGTAGTCTGTAGTTATTTTATTTCTGACACGATTATTTTTTTATTAAATCTAATTATTTTCATAGATATGCAACTTCAAACCAAAGTACTACGAGAAGCAAAGGAGAAAAATCCTGATGCAAATATAGGTGAGTTGGTCTTGTTTATCTTCTTTCCAACAAAAATGAAAAACATTTCCTATCTTATTCTTCATAATTGAACAGATATGATTTTTTCCAGAAAATTGTGATTGTTATTTACATCATGGAATCATATCCTTTTTTCATATCCTTTATCAATGCTATTTTACAGCCATCACATAAATTTTAAATTATGTAGTTATATTTAATTATATAAAACTTTGACCTGCTACAATGTTTTTTGTAATAATAATAGGTCTAGATGAAAAATTTATTCCTCAAACATCGGATAGGCTTACTAGTGACTTTAGCAGCGATGAGAAGAAAGCAATTTATGAGTATGTTGTTGCCAATACTGTTGGACCTGATATTGGTTACGATATTACAGAGATGAATAAACCTGAGTAAGTTTTTACAAATACTAAAATAAAATAAAAATTGCTTAAAAATTAAAGATTTTATTTCTGTTTATTTTAGAAAACCAGTTGATGGTGAAGTAAAGAGAACACCTATTGAGGAACTATTAGCCCAAGAAAGGAACTTAAAAAGGCGAAGAGCTAGACATAGAGGAGTCCACACAAATAAAAAATCTCACACTGAAATTATGAGAGAAATTGTTCAACAGCAAATGGAAATGTACAGGGAACATATTTCTGATAAATATGGAATTCCCATTCCTAATGATGACGAAAACGTTCAAAGTAATGTTCATGAAAAAGAAGAACAGGATAAGAAGAACTATGAAGATGACTTGGATGAAAACGCTGAACAGTCATCACACTCAAAACGAGATCGAAAGAATTGGGTCAGTGAAGACCGATCTGATTACAAAAACAAGTATAACTCAAAGGGTTTAGATGAAAAATCAGAAAGAGGAGGACACGATGATAGAGATCATAGTTTATCTAGTAGACATTCCAATCATCACAGAGACTACGATTATAAAAACTCAAACAAGTATGATTCACGGAGTTCATCTAGAAGGCATCAACATAATGATAGTTGGGATAGATACCGAGATGAACATGATTCTCGTGATAGAAGTCGGGATAAATATGATTCGAGAGGGACATACCGAGACAGGTACGAATATCGTAATAAAGACAAGGATAGGTACGATTCTCATGATAGGAACCGTGATAAAAACGATTCTCGACATAAAGATAAAGACAAGTATGAATCTCGAGATTCGAGCCGGGATAAAAATGAATCTCAAAATTCAAGTAGAAATAATAAAGATGACTCTCGTAATAAGAGTAAGGATAACTATAGGTCTAGGGATAAAAGCAGAGATAACTACGATTCTCAGAATACAAACAAGAATAAGTACAATAAATACAAGTCAAACCAAAGCGAGGATGACGCTCACAAGGAAAGTCGCGATAGAGACGAATCTTCGTACAAAAAGGAGTCAAAGCCTACTGTTCATGAATCCCGCAGTCGTAAACGCGAAAAAAGTAAATCAATTGAACGAAAACTTGTAAAAGAATCAGAACATGGCTCTAAAGAAAGGAGCAGTCATAAAAAACATAAGAAAGAACATAAACGCGATAAACGCGCCAGGTCGGGTGACAAGGAAGATGCTAAGAAGCACAAAAAGTCTAAACATAAACGGGATAGAGATCGCAGTCGAAGCTAAAATACAAAGATTTCCACAAACAGTTATGATAAAACAAATGATGGTGTAAATAATTGATTTAAAATAAAAAATCGCATTTTTTAAAATCAAACTTGTTATAAGTTATTTAGAAACATTACCTGCGCCTGTTGTATGCCTTTATGGTGCAATTTATATTTTGTTATTTTAAAAAATCAACCTTTTCAACTTTGTTCTTATTCTAAATTAAAAGACAATTTTCAAAAAAATTATTCATACCTAGATTCACCTAGATCACAGCCATTATATGGTTCAACTAAGCTTTACTCATTCTTGGAAATATCAAACTTTTACAATAATACCTCCCTCCCCCCCACTACAGATTTCCAAATACTCCTTCCAATATAAGTAAATATCCTCAAACACATAAGTATCCATCAGTGGGTGTCTCCATTCAGTTTTGTAGGAATGTATTTATTATGAGTAGTAACAAGCTGGCATTCTGTAGAAGACATTAAGGTGAATATACCCTTCTGATTTCTGGAAATACTCCACCCATTTAAGTTTTCAGTACAAATCTTAAGTGCATCAATTCCCAGCATGGACACAGTCTCAGCTGATGCTCCAAACGGTCAACATCAATACATCACAACTATACATATACTCTGTCTAGATTCATAGCACTTTTCCATATTATTCGAATAAACAATTAATCGTTTATTTAACTAACTGAAAAATCTCATCCGAGCAAAATGAACAATCTGAAAGAGAAAGTGAAAAAAATATTATCTCCGCAGAGGGCGAACAATATCAAAAACAAGGACATCTCGCCGGCAAAACCGATGGCGATATCACGTACAGCATTCTACGACGTCACAACTCCAAAAGTCTTTTACACCGAATTCAAATGGACACTGCAGAACTGCAAGATGCTTTTTTATCTGGACCAGAAAGTCTTCAGGTCGTGCAGCTTCACATTGACAGGAACCAACCAGACGTGCTTTTTATCCCTCAACATAAGCAACAACGACTTCAGCAGTTACCTACACGTGAATCTCGAAGCTTGCAAGCGAAAATCGCTGAAAATGATAATCAACGTTTCTATCTTAGTTAAAAACGGTGAAAAAGTCAGAACTTTGTCGAAGATCACAAGCGTCAAGGATACGAAGGATTCGCTGTGCTTTGCAATGCCGTCGCTTACGGATTTGAAGAACACCAATGATTATTTGGTTGATAATACTTTGACGTTTTTCTGCGAAATTGAGGATATACAGGAAGTGTGCAGTGGCTGAAAAACGTCATTGTGTGCGGAAAGTTTTATGTAAATAATTATATTTTTTACGCGGGCCGCAGTTGAAATTATTTTTCGACGTATATTATTGAGATATGCAACATTCGATGCATTCACTCTGACTGTTTATATAATTGCCTAATTTTATAATTAACTTTACACTATTTTGATTATTTTATATTATTAATTAGTATACTGTACCATCTACTTATTATAATATACTGGTACTGAAGAACAATACTAAAATTATACCGTACGATACTTCTTAATATAAGATCTAGTAATTAATTTTAAATTTCGCGCTATTTCCAATGGTCGACATACACATATCCGATATAATAATTTATTTATAATGAAATTCACGTTAACTGAAAAGTATTTAATGTACCACGATTTTTCACAACATCGAAATCATAAAATATAATCAAAAAACCTTATACAATGATTTGATAATGATAAATAAAAACACTCACCGAACAGACTCGTCTCGCCATTAGCCAATCATCCCTCCTCCTTCATTCTGCAACGCGTTGAGACACGAATTTCAAACGCTAACACGAGATCATCAAAACTTCGAAACACAATAGGGTATAAGTATAGCTATATATAAGCTCCAGCGAGAGAAGATCAAGTCAGCTTAGCTTTTTAGACCTTTTGCGATTCATAGCTCAGTTGTGTTATATACTTTGAAGCCCTTACTTCAAATCAAATTTCTCACACGCGCACTGAATAGTTTCCGTCGCAAGTCACAGCTCTTCAACCCGTTTTCTCTTCGAGACCGTAAGCTCTCGTTTCAAAGCAGTCAAAACCTCCAGATCTCAGTCCAAATCTACAGCTGCCGCAGTCAACCAAATGTCGCCTAACCTCAAACTGACGGTCACCACAAGTTTGATCACTACTAACAAACTTTCCGAACCGGCAACGGCGCCTTGGCAGCACTTGCAGCGGCTGGCGGTAGAGCGACTAGCGGAGCGACATCAGGGCGGGCCGCGCGGCGCAGAAGACCACAGAAGCCTCCTGCTTAGCTCTCAAAATGGCCACGTCGGACTCGAAGGCTACGATAAGGACGGTCAAGAGGGTCCAATTCGGCATCCTCTCTCCAGATGAAATCGTAAGTTCAACTCCGCTAACAGCGGCGAATGTTTTACCATAATTTTTTTACCGCACCGCGAACGATTTAGGCAAAATTACGAAGACGCGACAAGGACAACGGTCGTATCGCCATGGCATCGTATACTGCACAGTGTGTGTATAATTGTATATGTCTCTCTGATGCTCCGAAAACTTAGAGGGAGAAGATATAGTTTTCTCGGTTGTCTACAAATGAGATTTTTTTGCAGAATCGGGCTTTTTTAACTGAATTTTTGTATTGCGAAGTGTTGTTCGAGGATTTATATACCTATAGATATATATTCGTCGTGTGATATTTCCTATATAAGACGTTAGTGTACGTCGGGGTTTTGCCCGTTTCAGTTAGTTGGACTTCGGTTTTGGTGCGTCGGACGGTAATACGCACAGGTATCCGTGTTTTAATCGGGTTGACGTTACACAAAAGAGATTTTTTTTTCTTTTTGCAAGAAATTCGAGATGCCAATGCGCGAAAAAATGTTTAGATTTTTTAGTTTCTACTGATGATATTAGTCTTATCAAATTCGTAGTTGAGCCCTTGTTTTTATTGAAGGCAAACATTGCTATATAGGTCACTTTCATTTTGTAGAATAGCACCTTACAATTTTGTGTATGTGTAAGGTCAATGTTAGCAAAGAAGCAGTACCTACTTTCACTTTTTTAAAATAATTCAAATTCACCTCAAAGTTAAAAAAATGAATACCAATTCATCTGGCTTTTATACCAATGCTTTTAGTAGGTCAATTATAATAGGTTACTTATCGGTGCATGTAATAAAATATGCATCTACCTATGGTCAAGACAAAATCTTAATAAATTTTTATTGTTTTCAGCGCCGTATGTCAGTCACGGAGGGGGGCATCCGCTTTGCCGAAACCATGGAAGGCGGACGCCCCAAGCTTGGTGGTCTTATGGACCCCAGGCAGGGTGTCATCGATAGAAACTCTAGATGCCAAACTTGTGCTGGCAACATGACAGAATGCCCTGGACATTTTGGTCACATCGATTTAGCAAAACCAGTATTTCACTGTGGATTCATCACAAAAACAATTAAGATCCTTCGATGCGTTTGTTTCTACTGTTCAAAGATGTTAGTCAGTCCTGTAAGTATAACTCTTTTGCTGTATAAAATCTATTTATTTGTAACTTTTTTAGAAAAATAAATTAATAAATATTGAATATTTCAGCACAATCCAAAAATCAAGGAAATCGTCATGAAAACCAAAGGTCAACCTCGTAAGCGTCTGGCCTTTGTTTACGATCTTTGCAAAAGCAAGAATATCTGTGAGGGTGGTGACGAGATGGATATAACCAAAGATGGTCAGGAGCCAGACCCCAACAAAAAACCTGGTCACGGTGGTTGCGGTCGTTACCAGCCCAACCTCCGAAAATCCGGACTCGACGTCTCCGCCGAATGGAAACACGTCAATGAAGACTCCCAGGAGAAGAAAATTGCTCTGACAGCAGAACGAGCTTGGGAGATTCTCAAACACATCACAGACGAGGAATCATTCATCCTCGGCATGGACCCGAAATTTGCGCGACCCGACTGGATGATCGTCACTGTACTCCCGGTTCCACCTCTTGCGGTGCGACCAGCTGTCGTCATGTATGGTTCAGCCAAGAATCAGGACGATCTGACGCACAAACTCTCCGATATTATCAAATCTAACAACGAGCTGCTGAGGAACGAACAAGCTGGAGCGGCAACACACGTGATCTCCGAGAATATAAAGATGCTGCAGTTCCATGTGGCTACGCTCGTCGACAATGACATGCCGGGTATGCCCAAAGCCATGCAGAAGTCCGGCAAACCTCTGAAAGCCATCAAAGCCCGTCTAAAGGGTAAGGAAGGCCGTATTCGAGGTAACCTTATGGGTAAGCGTGTCGACTTCTCGGCACGTACCGTCATTACACCCGACCCGAATCTGCGAATCGATCAGGTCGGTGTGCCGAGAAGTATCGCACAGAATCTTACCTTTCCCGAAATCGTCACGCCCTTTAACATTGACAAAATGCAAGAGCTCGTGCGCAGGGGTAACACACGCTACCCTGGAGCTAAGTATATCGTACGTGACAACGGAGATAGAATCGATTTGAGATTCCATCCCAAACCTTCTGATCTACATCTACAATGTGGTTATAAAGTAGAGAGACACATCCGAGACGGAGATTTGGTGATTTTCAATCGGCAACCTACTCTCCATAAAATGAGTATGATGGGTCACAGGGTCAAGGTTCTACCCTGGAGTACCTTCCGTATGAACCTCAGTTGTACCTCGCCGTACAACGCTGATTTTGACGGCGATGAAATGAATCTGCACGTGCCGCAATCTATGGAGACGCGTGCTGAGGTCGAGAACATCCACATCACTCCCAGACAAATCATCACACCTCAGGCTAACAAACCAGTCATGGGTATTGTACAGGACACACTAACTGCTGTCAGAAAGATGACAAAGCGGGATGTTTTTATTGAGAAAGAGCAAATGATGAACATCCTCATGTTCTTGCCGAGTTGGGACGGAAAAATGCCGCAACCCTGTATTCTGAAACCCAAACCCTTGTGGACAGGAAAACAAATATTCTCGCTCATCATTCCCGGCAACGTCAACATGGTCCGAACCCACAGCACACATCCAGACGAGGAGGACGACGGTCCGTACAAGTGGATCTCACCCGGAGACACAAAGGTCATGGTAGAACACGGAGAACTAATCATGGGTATTCTGTGTAAGAAAACGCTGGGTACCTCGGCCGGTTCTTTGCTACATATTTGTATGTTAGAGTTAGGCCACGAAGTCTGCGGTAGATTCTACGGTAACATTCAGACGGTGATCAACAATTGGCTGTTGTTGGAGGGTCACTCGATCGGTATCGGTGACACTATTGCCGATCCTCAGACCTATATGGAAATTCAGAAGGCTATCAAGAAAGCCAAAGAGGATGTAATAGAGGTTATTCAAAAGGCTCACAACATGGAACTCGAGCCGACGCCCGGTAACACGCTGAGGCAGACTTTCGAGAATCAAGTAAACAGGATTCTTAACGATGCTCGTGACAAGACTGGTGGCTCTGCTAAGAAATCGTTGACTGAGTACAACAATCTAAAGGCTATGGTCGTTTCAGGTTTGTACACTAACTTACTTATAATTGTTCAATTCAATTATTCAATTCAATAAATGAAATTAATTTTTACAGGTTCAAAGGGATCTAACATCAATATCTCCCAGGTTATTGCCTGTGTAGGACAGCAGAACGTAGAAGGTAAACGTATTCCCTTCGGCTTCCGTAAGCGCACTCTGCCACATTTCATCAAGGACGATTACGGTCCTGAGTCTAGAGGCTTCGTCGAAAATTCGTACCTTGCCGGTTTGACTCCGTCAGAGTTCTATTTCCACGCTATGGGAGGTCGTGAGGGTCTTATCGATACCGCTGTCAAAACTGCCGAAACTGGTTACATTCAGCGTCGTTTGATAAAGGCTATGGAGTCCGTAATGGTGCACTACGACGGCACCGTAAGAAATTCAGTGGGCCAGCTCATTCAGTTCCGTTACGGAGAGGACGGTCTCTGTGGAGAAACCGTAGAGTTCCAAAATTTACCGACAATTAAGCTCAGCAATAAGGCGTTCGAGAAGAAATTCAAGTTCGACCCGAGCAACGAAAGGTACTTGAGGAGAATTTTCAACGAAGATATTGTTCGTGAAATGATGGGCTCTGGAGATGTCATATCCGAATTAGGCAAGTTACCCGTTTAAATACAATATTATTTTAATTAAAGTATGTTTTATCAGCGATTAACAAAATAATTTATTATTTCAGAACGAGAATGGGAACAATTGAACAAAGACCGAGCCGTTCTGCGAGAAATCTTCCCCAGTGGTGAATCAAAGGTCGTATTGCCTTGTAATTTGCAGCGTATGATCTGGAACGTGCAGAAGATTTTCCATATCAACAAGCGAGCGCCCACTGACTTGAGCCCGATGCGAGTGATTCAGGGCGTAAAAGATCTGCTAGAAAAATGTATCATCGTGGCTGGCGAAGATCGTCTGAGTAAACAGGCCAACGAGAACGCTACACTGTTATTCCAGTGTCTTGTGCGTTCCACGCTGTGCACAAAATGCGTGTCCGAAGAATTCCGCCTTTCCAGCGAGGCCTTCGAGTGGCTGATAGGAGAAATCGAGACAAGATTCCAGCAAGCACAGTGTTCCCCTGGTGAGATGGTGGGTGCTTTGGCTGCCCAGTCTCTTGGAGAGCCCGCCACTCAGATGACACTGAACACTTTCCATTTCGCTGGTGTGTCGTCGAAGAACGTAACACTTGGTGTACCCAGATTGAAGGAAATTATTAACATCAGTAAGAAGCCTAAGGCTCCCTCCCTAACGGTCTTCCTTACTGGAGCCGCAGCCAGGGATGCTGAGAAGGCTAAAAATGTTTTGTGTCGACTCGAGCATACGACTTTGAGGAAGGTCACGGCCAACACTGCGATCTACTACGATCCGGACCCCCAGAACACCGTCATCTCGGAGGATCAGGAGTTCGTCAATGTCTACTACGAAATGCCGGACTTTGATCCCACTAAGATCTCACCCTGGTTACTGCGTATTGAGCTGGATCGTAAGAGGATGACAGACAAGAAATTGACTATGGAACAGATCGCTGAAAAGATCAACGCTGGTTTTGGTGACGACTTGAACTGCATCTTCAACGACGACAACGCTGAGAAACTCGTATTACGTATTCGTATCATGAACAGCGAAGAGAACAAGTTCACGGATACCACCGAGATTGAGGAAAGCGTCGACAAGATGGAGGATGACATGTTCCTTCGTTGCATCGAAGCCAACATGCTCAGTGACATGACTCTCCAAGGTATCGAGGCCATCGGCAAAGTGTACATGCACTTGCCACAGACAGACGCTAAAAAGAGGATCGTTATCACGGAGACGGGCGAGTTCAAGGCCATTGCTGAGTGGCTACTGGAAACTGACGGTACGAGTTTGATGAAAGTACTTAGTGAGCGAGACGTGGACCCTGTGAGGACCTATTCTAATGACATCTGCGAGATTTTCCAAGTACTGGGTATCGAGGCTGTGCGGAAGTCCGTCGAAAAAGAAATGAACGCCGTGTTGCAGTTCTACGGTCTTTACGTAAACTACCGACATTTGGCCTTGCTTTGTGACGTCATGACAGCCAAGGGTCATCTTATGGCCATCACACGTCACGGTATCAATAGACAAGACACTGGAGCTCTTATGAGATGTTCATTCGAGGAAACGGTCGACGTGTTGTTGGATGCAGCTTCTCACGCCGAGGTCGACCCTATGAGAGGTGTATCTGAGAATATCATCATGGGACAGCTACCGCGTATTGGTACTGGATGCTTCGATCTGTTACTCGATGCGGAGAAATGTAAACAAGGTATTGAGATCCCTATGGCCGTGGGTGCGAACATCATGGGAGGAACAGGAATGTTCTTCGGAAACGCGGCCACACCAAGTATGAGTCCTCAGATGACACCTTGGCTCGGAGTTGGAGCTACACCGGGTTATGGAGCTGCAGGAATGTCTCCGAGTCTCGGCAGTGGCATGACACCGGGAGGTCCTTGCTTCTCGCCGTCTGGACAGTCGGATGCTTCTGGTATGTCGCCAGCGTATTCCGCGTACTCGCCGCAACCTGGAAGCCCAGGAAGCCCTGGACCAAGCATGAGTCCATATCCAATGTCACCGGCTGGCGGAGCTTCGCCGAGCTACTCGCCAACATCCCCGGCTTACTTACCCACATCTCCGAGCATGACACCGTCGAGTCCAAACTATTCGCCGACGAGTCCAACTTACTCGCCTACCAGTCCAAATTACTCTCCGACGAGCCCCAGCTATTCACCGACCAGCCCAAGCTACTCGCCGACGAGTCCAAGCTATTCTCCAACGAGCCCAAGCTACTCTCCAACCAGCCCCAGTTATTCACCAACGAGTCCGAGCTACTCGCCGACCAGTCCAAGTTACTCACCAACAAGCCCCAGCTATTCGCCAACGAGTCCAAGTTACTCGCCTACCAGCCCGAGTTACTCGCCAACGAGCCCCAGTTATTCACCAACAAGCCCAAGCTACTCACCTACGAGTCCGAGTTATTCACCAACGAGTCCAAGCTACTCACCAACAAGTCCAAGCTATTCCCCTACCAGTCCCAGCTATTCGCCTACCAGCCCCAGCTACACACCAGCATCGCCATCTTACTCACCTACCTCACCCTCTTATTCCCCCTCATCGCCGCAGTACTCGCCGGCCTCGCCGAGCTACTCACCTTCGTCGCCCAAGTACTCGCCGACCAGTCCCAGCTACTCGCCTACCTCGCCCTCGTTCGCCGGCACCTCACCTCAGTACACGCCAGCGAGTCCGACGTACTCGCCTACCAGTCCCACCTACTCTCCGACCAGCCCAAGCTACTCGCCCAGCTCACCACAGCACAGCGGCGGCAGCACCAAGTATTCACCCAGTAGTCCCAACTACTCACCGACGAGCCCGACATACTCGCCGACCAGCACCAAGTACTCGCCCACGAGTCCGACCTACTCACCGACGAGTCACAGCTACTCGCCTACGAGTCCAAGTTATTCGCCTACGAGCCCGGCTTATTCGCCACAGGTACCAGGTTATTCACCGACGAGTCCGACTTACTCGGCAGCCTCGCCTACCTACGAGACAGACGACAACTGAGCAAGTACTGGAGATTAGGAATGAACGCGTTACAGTGTTGTACGATCAATTAGTTTATTTTTCGCTCAAGGAATTCGTTTGGCAAACGCTCAGGAGTTTGTTGCTTGAGTTTGTTTATCACTGCGTTGCTTTTGAGTACTATAAGAAACGATCGATTGAATTTCTACGTGAAATGATGGAAATTCATAGTCTCTTTGAATACGTCAGAGCGGATAGTTTTCTCTTAGCAGTAAGAGAATATTCGTAAGAATTTGTGACAACCCTACGTTAATTTGTAACGATATATGAATGATTCGAAATTTACTTTGAATCATTAGTTTAAATACAAATATGAAATAAATCGGAACTTGAAAACTTGAAATGTACACTTGCAATTTACTAAAAAATTTTACACTGCAGTCAGACAGCTAGGTCATAGAGTATATTTTTTGCGTAACCATACGTCAAACTTATTTTGCAGCATCTGAATATTCCAAAGATACAGCGTTCTATTATCTGTTTACAAATATTCACTATTAAATTGAAATTACTTCAATTCATCGTTAAGCAAAATTTTTAGAATTTATTTTCATTATGTAAGTACTTAGCTTTAAGGTCTTCATTGCTGATATCTGTAAACAAATAACAAACGACTTGTATTTAAAAATTGTAATTGTAGAATTTAAGAAAGAGATGGTTGTCCTGCGGTATCGCTATGATTGAGTAGCATGTTTAAAAATTAAAAAAAAATGAACTTCATATTTCCTTAGGCTTATTACTCGTTACAAATCTTTCAAGTGTTACTTCATCTTTATGTATTATAAAAAAATATCTTGAAGCTTGAAACAACTGGATTATTTAATTTAGAAGTATTTACTGAAAAGGTGAACTTTTTGTACAAGCAAGGACCAGCATGTAATTTCACGTATGTTATATATATGTAAGCGATGATTACATAAGGAATTTATAAAAACGACACAAATCGAAACAAAAATATAAAAAAAAAAAACAAAAAAAATCGAGTTTTTGTTTTTATTATGTAGCTGGAATTCACTTATACCAACATCCTTCGTTTATGAGATTATTACGTGCCCCCGTGGTTAACACATTGCGCGTTGGAGGGGCGAAAGAAATTGTAACCACAAGCTTTATGCAATAGTGTCATTACTATCGACGATATGTACTGATGAATGATAACTGAGAGTAGATAATATCATTTATACTTTATAAAATTATTATCTTATATAGAGAAAAAAGAAAGAGTGTGTCGAACTAAAAAATATCAACAGATTAAAAAAGATACAAAAAAAACTTATAATTCGTTTGCTATCCGTTCGGATTATACAAATTAGTTGCAATTTGTGCCTATATAGGGAAAAGAGTATTCATTTCCAATGGTTTCTACATATTATTGCATAGTCGCATTTGTAATAGGCTATAACCATTCTTCGTTTTTCTTTTGACAAAATCAAGACTTAGGCGATTATTCATGGAATTTTTCCGATCGATCAATGATCGGAACAAATTTGATTGGGAGAATGAAGAAGCGGATCGAAAAAATTTTTTATCATAATGTACGAATTTTTACAGCATTTAAGTTCTATATAGTATTTAAAGCATTGTAAAATATATATTTATGAAAATATAAAAAAAAACTACAGAAAATTGTATTGACCTGTTTGTACTTGATTCTCGCCATATCCTATCGTAGTTTTATAATGTAATGTGGAGATTCGTTGCGTCTATAGCTATATTGTAGTTTTATAAGTAATACGATTGATTAAGGTAATATTTATCTGTATCACGTCACTGTATATGTTGCATCAATAATCAAAACGATATAGAACTTCTCTTACGCCGAGTAATTTTGCTTTACACCGTGGTCGTTATTGAAGTGTAGGAACGGAACAGTAGATATAACAATACAACGTGTTCTATTAAAATTTGATCTTGCGCTATACAAACTCTGCATTAAAATAGTAAGTACACAAATCGTTATCGATTGCATTTCAAGCAAACGATATTTAAAGTATATCCGCAAAACAAAAGCGCATTTAATCTGCGCACCTGCGCAAGTGATAAAGAAAAACCGCCACACATCGCAATATACAATCTAATCGTCAGCTCTCGAAAACTCTTCGATCCTAAGAAAGCCCAGCACTTGAATATTATACTCCAAAGCTTCCGTCTAACAGCGAAAAAGGCGCGTCGCATTTGCGGGTCTTCTCAGCTCTCGCGCTCTCTCTCTCTCTCTCTCTCTCTATCCACGCGTGTCTGTGTGCAGTCATTATTCCAAACTATCGGGTTACCCGCGACTAGGCGTCGTCGCAAACAACCGGTCGCGGGAGTTTAGTCTAGAGCAGTAGATTCTAGTTAGCTGGTAGATGTAGAGTAGAGAGTTTGAATAATGCACGACGACATCCCGCTGCTGCCACGAAAGGACTCGGGCCTCTCGCTACTCTTCGCTACCCTCTGTGTCGTTGATATTTTCGGGGTGTTTCCGATCATCGCTTTGCCAAGAGCCATCGTTCAGTGCGGTGAGAGTCGAGAGAAAAGGGGAGTGACCCCTGATGGAGGAGTCGAGTGGAAAAATTATATCTTGTTTTGACGTGGTTTTAATATTCTATTAGTGATTCTTTTCTTTTGCGCGATGATTGAAATATCGTATATGATAATTATAAAAAAAAATCAAAGTTTAATCATAATTGCGTGTTCAGGTTGGCTTGGAATACCATTAGTATTCGTAGTTTTTGGTTTTCAAATCTACACCGCATCGCTGCTGGGCAAATCATGGAACATCGCAAACATCATCGATCCGTCGATTTCTCGAAAAAATCAGTACGAAATTTTCAATTGAAACTTTTCATTTTGATTGTTTTATAATTATGATTTTTATGAACAATTACGAAATTTTGTATTAAGATATCCACTGGCCGCTGTAACAGAACTGACTTTGGGTCAACGCGCAAGTAAATGGGTGGCGATACTGTTAGACGTGACTGTTTTCGCAGGCGGTATACCTAATTTATTGGTAGGTGCGTATAAATACATATTTTTTGTTTAAAAACAATTTAACGCTATTGGAGAACGTTTTCATTACAAAGAATTTTCTACTTTACAATGTATATCAGCGTCGCATAATTTGCAACTCTTCGGCCTGAAAGTATCTCAGATGCAATTCAATCTGTCCTCTTGCTACTGGCTGCTGGTGGTCGGGATTCTGTTATGCCCAGTCATGTGGCTCGGAAGTCCACGAGACATGAAGTGAGTAAGTGTAGAGAGTAATTCAATATTATTCTTTAACGTATATACCTATAATATACATTTCCTTATTTATATCGATTATATATATATCGCGAGTGTAAATACAAGATATCACTCAGATCACTTATGCAAAGTTTGTTTCGTTATTAGATGGGTAGTGACGATTTCTGTCTGCGCCGTTTCCGCTACAGCTTTTCTCATTTGGTGGTCCATCATACACGATCATAGGCCCATGGATTACCTACCGGTTCCGACCTCACCGTCGTGGGACACGTTCATTTCGGGGTGATCATATTACATATCTTTTTTTCCTCGTGTATCACAAGATTTAAAATTTTTTTCGTTAATGATGAAACAATCTTTCAAAGGTACGGCATACTAGCGTTTCAATTCGACATTCACCCAACGATCATGACAGTTCAGGTGGACATGAAAAAGCCCAAACACATCAATAAGGCCGTCATCTTCTCCTTCATGAGTAAGTCACATCTTAAAAAATCATTGTCTGTAAATAAGAAAAAAAAAGATTAAGTAAATTCGATTTCCCTTTTAACTTTGTTAAAAAGTCAGCGGCTCATTGTTCGCGGTGACAGCAGGCTTAGCCGTTTGGCGATACGGTGGCAATACAACCGCAAACCTTCTCCAGGTGCTGCCTCCGGGTATCTTGGTCCAGACGGCTGTCCTCATATCAGCGGTGCAGCTCTGTTTATCCAGTGCAATCGGACATTCCGCGCTTTTCCAGCATCTCGAAGATCAGCTTCGAATTAAGTCTTGTAGGTTGAAGTGTCTGACTACATCCAACTGTTTCTACTACAGCAAATGCATTCATTTTCTCACGATGATTTACAGCATTCAGCTGGAAGCGATGCGCGATGCGTTCGGCAGTTGTATTTCTGGGGGTAGCATTGGGTGAGTCTGTGCCACGATTCGACATCGTTATGTCACTGATTGGTGGTACTCTTGTCGGGCCCCTTGTCTTCGTCTTGCCGCCACTGATGTACTCGAGAGCTCGAGCCCTTCGCAACATGAGTATTCGTCGAAGTTCTGCGCCGGAGTATCTTTGTTCAGGACCCGAGAGACGAGCCGGACTTGGCGCTCGTGAAATTTTTGCTGATCCGCGAGTTCATTCTAGGTATACCTATATTTTTTTATTTTTCATATGTAGAGTATTAGTTATAATTTAGAATGTGTATTGATAAGAAATCAAATGTTGAATTTTTGCCATATTCTAGATCTACACATTACGGCTTTCGCAACGGCGACGAGGACAAAAATGACGGCTATTCTTTTATATACTATGAAGATGACGACCAACTGGAGATGAACCCATACATTGAGAGTGAGGAATATGTATTCAATGATGATTACGGTGCGATAAAAAAGCACCCTGATGCTGTAGAACTGTGCAGAAGTGGAAGTCTACCTATTATGGTCGATGCTAGTCGACCGTCTATCAGATCGCCAAGGTATTATTATTATTACTTTCATATTGGTGTATATCAAGACAATTTTATTATTTAAAATAATGTTTACTACTTTATTTTGCAGAAGACAAGAAGCGTTGCCGAATCCAAATGCGAATAGACCTACAAAATTTTGCACAAAGCAAAGAATGATCGATTGGTTTGGATACTGTATAGCAGTCATAGGATTGCTCATTACTGTCTCGTCAACTTACATAAATATAAGAAACAACATAAGATATGTTAAATTTATACCTCCGTGCATCGTCAATGCGACAGTTAACATTCCAGGATTGAGTTAAATATTGCTTTTGTTGTAAATTATAGTTGTTATCATGAATTTTTATAAATACATTCTTTATAAGGGATATTTCAATATTAATATAATATTAAGAGAAACTTGTTTTTTAAGGTGATAATAACAATTTTTGATAATATTCAATTAAAAATATCTACTATTTATTCATTTGCATTATATTTATAAATTTAGTTAATAAATCTGCGATGAAAAAAAATATTATTATCAAATTACTGTCGAACAAATACACCCATAATTAAGTTGATCTAATTATCTCACACGTCTTTATTAATAATTTGAAATTCGCGCCTGCGCAAGAGTCGGAAAAGCCGTGAATGCGCGCACAGCCGACTACGCAACCGCTCGATCTCGAGCCGCCTACCGCTGGCACCGCTCTGTTCTCTCACCACTTTATGAGGCTATAAAACAAGCGGGAGCCTTGCGAATGCTCAGTCGCGCTTGGCGACTCGGAGGAAACACATCTCCTCTGCTCTCAGACCTGGTGCAACAGATCGCTCATGGACCTGCTGCAACAGGTCAAATAAGAACGAGGATGACGATAACAGTAAATTCGATATAGTTCCTCACTCGGTATCTCACGATTCAGTCGGGCTTAGTCTTCTGCGAGAGCAAGCCTAGTCCTGCAGATCACGATGAACCAGTAAAGAACCGTGGCATACGAGATGACTCCTGTTCTCTTCGAGAACTAGAGGTGTCTTGCTTTTTTGTTAGTTCTTTACTGGTATCGCGATGGACACAGATGGCGCTGCCCATAACAAGTGCGACCTCGCTCGCTTCCCCTTCTCTATATGTCAGGCGCTCGCCGCAGTATCGCGAATTCCATCCCCCACTTTTAGACCAACTCTGCGCTCTCATTGGCTAGCGCAGTATGTAACGATACCGAATTGCGAGCGGTCGACAGGGTGGGGCAACGGGTATATAAGGCTGCGAGGCACGTTGTAAAATCAAAAAGCATCAGCTTCTCGAGCAGAGCAGATCTCCTTAGTAGACCTAGTGAACAGTGAGAAGAAATGCATCGCATTATTCCTGAGAGTAGTGGCTCTTCGGAGCAGCGCTCAGAGAACCAGTCTAGCGGCAAGGATGTTCCTCTGGTGGACTCATCCGATTCCGGATTCGAGGCGGATGAAGCCGAGGAGGTTCTTCCATCTGGATTGTGCAAGAGGATCGTCGAGGTGCAGCCGGAGATGAAGTGGCGCATGCAGGCGCACAAGGCCTTCATCGACTGCGGCTGCAAGCTCGACCCCCACAACCGTGAGTATCACTCGCTTCGAACTCTACCCTACGGGTACGCGGAGGCAAGGCAGCAGCCTCTAGAGGGGCTGCTCGTCCGGTCGGAACCGAGAGCGCTGGAGCAGCCACTCCAGGAGGCGCTTGACAAGGTGAAGGCCAAACTCGAAAAGAGTCTCCCCAAGAGAGTTGTATGCACCTCGCCGTACTTCGTGCCTCTGGGAACACCGCAACAGAGGAGGCAGAGAATGTTCCCGAGGGAATACGCCAATTCCAACTACCACCGAAGATGGAACAAGAAGTGGGAGTAAGCTGAAGGAGGAGGTATGGTAGCCCTAAAGGTGCTGTTTTCGATTCGCAGCTTGGATTAGCTGCTCTTATAATTTTGCATTTATCGATTGATTAAAAAACAGCCCTTTTCAGGGCTACCAAAATTTTTACAAGGAACGACTGTGTCATGAATAAAAGCCTGGTACCCGCCTTCCCGTTAATTAACCCATTCCTCCGTTTCTCTTTGAGGAACTTTGATACGAGTGTGAGATGTGTAAGTGTTTCGCACTTGTAATGCGGCCTGTAAGTAATTTACACGTCGGTCTCAAGCCCGATAAACGCAGAGAGCAAGTGCTATTGCATTTATTTAAAATTAAGAAATATATAATAATTAATTTGTGTCATATTTTATTTTGTGTAATAATTTATCCTTTAATATACGTTTTACAAAGTAATATACATGTATTATAACAAACGTGGTAAACGTACATAACACTAAATAGAAAAGAATTCTGATTAATGCTTAATAACATTATTTTTGAATAAATACGAACATTAACAATCTTTTTTCTACAAAAACAGTATAAATCATAAATAACACGATATATTTATAGCCGGTGAATATAGCAGCACTCCTAATTTAAATAACTAATAACTTTTACAAACAATTAAACAATAAATTAAATACACGAAAAATACGAATATTTTTAAACGCCCACATACCTAGCTTTCAATAGCTTGCTGCCGGCATTTTTACACACTAGTCTAACAAAGAAATCACGACCAAAGCTGAAAGTTTCAAATTTGTCGGCCTTAAGACTAACCTTGAACGCGTGTCTCGGTCCAGCTAGTCCTTCAAGTTTCCACATGCCATCTTCGCGGACAAGTACTAACTCGTTCGTTGCAGGAACAACGTCTAGCGCAAAAATTCGAGAGTCCGTAAGATGATACTTTTGTAGGTCGTTCCAGGTTTCGAAGCGAGCCAGCAGCATCTGCGACTTGAGCCGGGTTGCGATCCACACGACGCCGTTGAGAGTTGATAGAGAAGCTTGCGTTATACCTGGCGCCCGTATTGCTATATCAGATTTTAATTGTTATTAAATTTAGCATAGCTTTAGTTATTCAAGAAATGTGAAGAAGTAAAAAAATAAAAAGAAATGTGCTATTTTATACTTACTCGTTGCTACAGCAAATGAATTTGTTATGTAATCGTACATATATATTGTTATTCTACTTCGTGGACCTGAGCTGATTTGAACGACAAGAGGGACGTCGTCAACCAATAGCAATTGGTTTACTAAAACTTCTGCAGAGTTTGGGATGATTTTCAAAAAGTACTTGTTCTGTCTATCACACACTACCTCAGATAGACTTATCAAAATGCAATTGCCTAATTTATGGAAGTTTATAGACGTGTTAGATGCGGAACTTGAAATTTCACCAGTTAATACAACATTGTCTTTGACATATTCAAATTTATCCCAATACTTTGCTTGCCCTAAAATAAAAGTTTTTACATATGATAAAATAATATTAAAATAACGCAGATATTATAATTTATGAATTGTTCTTACGTTTCATCGTCTGTTCGACTCCAGTAGCAAATGGTTTAAGATAGGCAAGTTTTTCCATTGCAGGTGCAAGAGTTTCGTTCATCAAATTAATTTTCGATGATTCGACTTCTTGAAACATTTCCTTGACATCAAGATCCCCCATTACTTGTACGTTAGCACTAAAAACTACTTTTGATTTTATACGCTGAACTGGTTCTCGTTTTTTCAATAAATTATTCGTGAAATCCGTGAAGTTAATGTCGTTGATCAAGCCATCGACTATGAACGACGGGGCGTGCAACGATCCGTTTATGACTTTTGGTGCTGTGATGACTTGATCGCCAGTTTTTAATAGACACTCTTCTAATTTCTTACCCATTACTGTACCGTTCACGCTACAAAAAGTAATTTATAATTAACGACATAAAATTAATGTTTATATAAGCAAGTTTTTTTACTTACTGTACTAGGCGTGCATTTAGATAATCAAACGTTTTTCTTCCTTTGATGATTGTAAGCTTTTCGTCATTAGATGGTATGAAAGCGTCTTTTGCCCATTCACTGAAATTCATGCCCTTTAAATTTCTCACTGTCAATTCGTCGATAACTTTTTTACCGGTAACATGATTGGTTTCAACGTCGTGCCTCGCAACATCGGATGATAAGTTTAAATTATTTATCTTTCCAAACAGTGTCAGATTATCTGAAACATGAAACAATATTATAAAAAATCTTGTTGGTTGTTGTCTAGATGATTCATTCTGCAAAATCAACACACGACGACAATACAATTTTTTTACGACGCATAGAAAGCAGAGAGCATGTGACATTCGATCTTTATTTTCCGGTCTTAAAAGACGGTAATCTTATACGATGCTTCCTTTCGTTCTTAGAACAGATAACTCGCGCAAAGATCACGCCGCACGCCGAATCATTTTTCACCGGCTCAGCGTTGACGTATGACACCATGCGGCCAACAGGTCCGAGCTGCAGCCGCAGCAACAAACGTCGCCGCCACGTATACGACGCGACGCTTCACGATCAAAACTAATCAGTCCCCTGTGACTTCACAATAAATTAAATTTTCTTACCTTCAATTATAAGTTTGTCAAAGTGCCACTTATCTTTTATAGTTTGATTCCCCTTCTTTTTTAAAGTCATGTAAAGCAAATCGTTAAGATACTGATCTGATGAGCGTAAAGTAGAGTTTGCTGTTGTTATTATATTGGGAATAGTTGCTGTTCTGAGATAGACAGGAACTGTAATTTCTTGCAGTTTGGTTTTACTTAACAAACGACTTTCAAGAGATACCCATGATCCGAAACCTGGTGTCTGCAGTGATTTCTGGTAAATAAAAGAGTAAGTCGATCTATTAATTATATAATCGAAACTGTTTGAGCGAATTGAGAATAACTTACATAGGAATCAAGAGACTGCGATAGAGTGACCTTTTCAAATTCGAAACTTCCTGTCAAAGTCGTTGGACGATTGAGCATCCAAATTCCCGATATAAGTTCATGTAAATTTTTGCCATTAAAGTTAACTACGTCTGGTTCCTTTTTAAACTTGACGTTTCCTACCGAAGCGCATATAAGAAGTTCAGAAACGTATTTACTTATATGAACAAAATTTCAGTATTGATTTATTGAATGACTACCTTCAACAACGTATGATTCAATTTCGTCTATTGGAGGATAAGACAGCAAGTTTGGAATCCAGAGATCACCTTCAATTTCCAAGTCTCCAGAAATAATTTTATTTCCCAAAGATGCGCCATTTTCGAAATTTTGCAAATTAATATTTACGTTTTCAGCTTCAACTTCGTCTACTTCAAGAGTTCCTTCTTCAAATAAATTTCAAATAAGGTTAATATGCCCTATAAAGGGAAATATTCCTAAGGAATTATTGCTTACCAAATGTAACTTTCTTTAAAGACACTTTATCGGTTAATTTAACAATATTTTTTAGAAGTTCATCTAGATTAATTCCATTAATAGTTTCCACTTGCAGATTTCCTTCGACGATCATATTTCGAATTTGATTGGGAGAGGGAATCCTGATGCCACTTTTGGTAGTAAGCGAACTTACTTTTAAATTTATTGCACTGACTGGCCCCTTTATAACATCCGGACGGTACCAATTGAATTTCGACTTTTGAAAGCCTTTGAATGAAAATTTATTTATTAGAACATATCAGACTTCCATTGAAAATTTTACGCAGCATATGACACACTACTTACTGTAAAACGGACTGTTTTCTAAATCAGACATATTCAAATTTTTAACGATTACAGTTCCAGTGAAGCTTTTTCGAGACAAATCCACTTCATTCAAAGAAGTCACCGCATCTCTCATCGCGTTATCCAAATCCCTCGCGCCGATCACATTTTGACTCTCAACTACTTTTGCCGTCGCCTGTCCGACTCTTATCGTCGATGTTTTTATGTCTGATGTCACCGCACCTACACTGCACATTGGCGTTTGTATCCTGATAGCAACAAACACATCAATTACGTCGGGATTTTTATACTTAAAAAAAAATTAAATTAAATTCAAACAATTTTTTATAGTCATACTTTGGTATGGGAAGCTTTTCGTATAACGAATCTGGCAGTGTCACCTTCTGCAAAGCGATCTTCTCTCCAGTGACTCTGACCATCTCGGAATTCTTCCTTGTTAGCCAATTAGGCAAGTTTATCACAGTGACGTTCTTCCACAACTATATAATAAAATTAAAAAAAAAAACTTCAACAAAGCTCGAAACAGTAATTCCAAAAAGCTCCTCACCGTAGTATTGCTTTTCAACGCCAGTCGCACCGGCACATCCTCGTCAAGTCTCACGACCCTCTTAACAATCTCCCCGAGTGTCTTTTCCGTGCCACCTTTTTCCCTAGCCACGTCACTAGCTGACAATAATCCAGTAACCTTAACGTTGCTTAAATAATAGTCACCGTTGAGTTCGCGGTATTCCGGGAAATTAACCATCGGTGCGATGCGCTTGATGCTGCTACCTTTGATACCTCCATGCTGCACAATCAGCCCGTTGAATTTCACTTTGGAGGCAGTTAGAATTCCGGTCATCGTCACTGGTTCACCGTCCAGAGGAAGAAGCAACCCACCGTCTGTCAGGTTGAGCTCCTTCGTGTGAATAGATGTAGTGCGGATATTCTGACGAGTGTGAGTCGAGGCTGGTTCGAGGTTCGGTGCGAAGATAGAGTCGACATGGAGGTTCGCGAATACATGCTCGGCTGTTTTGGAAATTGTTAAAGAGTTTATAAAAAGTTCTTATTCATCGGATGCCTTCATAACAAATAAGTCGAATTTCAGTATTATGGACGTATAAGCGCATTTACCACTGATAACTTGGTCTCCAGAAGTTCTCAAGGCATTTTTCTGCATCTCGGTAAAATCAGCTCCGTTCAGTAGTCCTTTGACGTTCACCTCTTTAAATTCGATAGCAGCCACTGGACAGGGAAATCCCTCCAGTGTATCAACTTTCACGTGCTCGAACGTGAGGTTCTGCATTTTATCGTCTACTCTACGAATGTTCGAAAAAAGGTCACAGCTCAGCTTGGTCACCAAGTTATTTGCGCTGCACCCATACGTGCAATTGGCTCGAATGGTTTGAGCTCGAAGTGTATCGAAACGGCGATTCTCCGGCGACGTTGTTTGACTCAAGGATTCGTTTATCACTGATAGGCGTGAGAGTAATTGGTCGTATCGCTCCATTAAATTTTGCAATTTTTGGATGCTCATGTTGTTCACCTGTAAAATACAAAAATTCTGTATATATTGTCATATATTTTGAAAATTTTGTTTAAATGGATTATTGTTTTCTTACGCGTTTGACTTTAACCCTTCGTAATTGTCCCTTTGACATGTGAATCAGAGCTTTAGCCTCCGAAACTGGAAGTTTCGGAATTTTTTTCGCCTTCTCTTTAGCAGCCAAACACCACTTGTGGATATCATCATTGACCGGCTGGTTCACCTTCATCCAATTTATTCTACAAATACATTCATTTTCATCATACCTTCCATACTATATCTTTGAAGTCTAGCCAAATTTGTATGAAATAATATCAAACCGATTCAAACTCCAGCTTCCATCAACCCTCTTGACAACGATCCTCTCCTCTCCTTCAAAAGTCACAACGTTTACACTTTTGACTCCAACAATTTGAGAATCCAATCTGATGAATCTCCAGCCATCGTACTGATAAACATCAACAGCGTCAGCTTTCAACAGCATCAACAACAAAGTATGATTCTTTCCAATCGCGATGACCTGATCCGCCGAACCGATCTCCTGGAAAGGCAAAAAACCTTCCAGAACTTCATCGGACCTCTTGTATACAATCGTCGACTCTCTTCCACTAGACAGAGCCAAAAAGCTTTCGCTCGTATTCGAATTTTGAAGATGTAAAAGTGCAACGTCGTCGAAGGATCGATCTATTGTTTGGAGAACGACGAACTGACGAATTCGAGGATCGTAAGACAAAATCTTCGTGGCTTTTCGTGGTGAGTCCAAGCTTGCAATGAGTAGGTCGTAGTCATTGGTAAGTTGGAAAGCTTTCGAAAACTTGGAGTTGAGCGGCAAGATTTGCACGCAATCGAAGTGGTCGGTTTGCCAGGTGTAAATGAAGATGTTGGTGAGAGTCGATGCAGCTATGGAAATGCAAAGTTTTTAAGCAGATGAATTGAAAAAGCTTCGATGGAAATCGTCTTATATATAATAATAATAGGTAATTACCCAAGAACAATTCATTTTCTTTATGCCAAATCGACAAATCTTTAAGATCTTTGACATCAAGATCATACATTTTTTTCATAGAGAATTTTCCATCGTGTAGAAGAAAATAAAGAACAGTTATGCTCTGCGGTTTCTGAGCGAACAGTAAAGTGCTTTCGTGAAATTTGACGATATGTAGTTTAAAGGCGTCTTGAATCGGAAAAGACTCAAGTGGTTCTAACTTATCTTGCTGAAAAAAATGAAAAAAATACAACAGTTTCTAAATGTGCGACTGACAATTGTTGCAAAATATAACAATTTCTAACTCACGAAAATTTTATAAACAATAACACTGCTAGAAGTCAAGGCAGCTCCGAACCATTGCTCGTACCCGATATACTTTTTGAAAAAATTCATATCCCTTACATCTGATACATTTAAACTGAATACCTGCTCTATTCCATTGAAAACTCCAACGTCTGTAAATAGAAACAACCAATTTTTAGTTGGATAATGTTAATTTAGTTTTGAAACAAATTTCATTCAATGTTTTATGTAATTTGAAAAAGAGCGCGCTTTTGATAGTTGCGCGTCAATCTGCGCAGTTTTACAATTTTGAAGTTACTGAGTTGTTTTGATGCGGAATTGCCGATATTTTTATCACATATCGTCTACATTTGATAAAACATTGTTTTCACTTTCACTGCAGTTAAGTTGTTCCTGTTGACTGCATAGTGCAACTATCGCGCTAGATTACAAATCTGAAATAAATTAAAATTTTTGATTTACTTGTTTACAAAACAAATTTTGAACTTGTGCTGCATTTTATAAATAGAATTTCTAAAAACTTGTGCAAATATCTTATTATTTTCTCAATTTGGTGAACATATGCTACGCATGCTTAAGAAAATTATCAACTGCAACTATGTCCATAATGACAGACGTAAAAGAAAATTTAATGACACAAATTTTCGAACTGGAGGCATTACAATCAGTTTATCCGAAAGAATTGTCAGTATCTGATCATGGAAACTTGGCAGACATCAATGATTTCATTGCTGGAAATAGAAAGGAGATACCGCAAAGATTAGAGTATGAAATTGACATTTCGACTCCAAAGGTAACTTATTACAGTTTTACAATTCTAATTCAAGTAATAATTCGGTACCAATTTTTAGTGCTATTCTAGCATAATATGTAATATTGTTACAGGGAATCGTGGAACTTCTAGTAAACTTGCCATTGGATTATCCCTTTGTCAATCCAGAAATTTACTGCAGAAGCTCAGTTCTTGATCGAAATGAACAAATGAATTTGAACAAGGCACTCGTGTCTTTCTATGAATCTTTAGAAAAAGGTGAACCAATTATTTATTCTATAGTTTCCTGGATTCAAGACAATGCTGAAACTTATTTAGAAAACTCGAGTCTTAGTGACAAGAATAAAACTGAATCAAAAGAGACTAGCGATAAGAAAACTTGCACTGATTTCGGAAGATACTGGATTTACAGTCATCATATCTACAGTAAAGTTAAAAGAAAAAATATTGTAGATTTAGCAAGAGACTGTTCTTTGACTGGCTTTAGCTTTGTTGGAAAACCAGGAATTATTTGTGTTGAAGGTGCGTTTGATGACTGTGAATATTACTGGCAACAGATAAAAGCTATGAATTGGCATCGTATACTTGTCAAATTTATGGAAAAAGATTTTGATCCCACTGATGATTTGAATATTTATAGAAAGTTTCCAGACTTTCAGGAAATATGCTTTCCTGTTTCTGAACGACACAATGACATGGGTCAACTGTTAAAGTACTTAACAGAGCATGATTTAGAACATGCATTTAAAGAACTTTTTGGCATAGAGGCCAAATCAACTCAATTAACTGATTAAAAAATGTTTAATATCTTTCTGTATTATGATCAAATTGTACATATGAGTATGAATACTAATAAATTTTTTAATATTTTTACATTATTATAAATGTTTACCTGTTTCTTGAATACTTGACTTTTCAAGTTGTTTTTTATGTCGAGTAACTTGGAGCTGTTGTGTAGCAAGATTTAAGTATTGATTTATTTCTTTATCAATTGATATTTGTACTTTATTCAATTCTCCCATTTCTACAAAAAAAGAAACATAATCTATAAATATCGTTATTATTCAAACAGCAAAAAATTACTTTTTTTATAAAACTTGCCATATTTTTTAATTATATTATTATTAAAGAAACTATTAGTGTTTAAAATAGTGTCTTTTAAATCTAGTGTAGATGACATTTTTAATGATAAAGTACATATTAAAATTAAGTTTAGTCCTATTCTTGTCATTGTGATCTGCTCACTGCAAACATTAAAGTCTCAACTAGATATACTGACTGAGGTTACTTATGTATACAATATGTGTACGATCAATGACCATGTAGTCCATGTTTACATTTTTTTCACTCTAAACGTATACTTCTATTCGATAAATATACAATACTTTCTGAGGAATCAAACATTGACAATGCTCAAAATTTAAAAATAAATCTTATTTATTGTAATAATAGTAAATGTAAAATATAATTTAACTAACTTAAATAATTTATTTTATCTAATAGTAGCATATCTTTGAAACTCATTTGTAAGAAAACGTCCAGGAACTAATTGAGAATGTGGCCCAAGAATATCCTCTGCTGGACTATGAACTTTTATTTGCCTCATATGGGTGTCCCGCCCATTTTGATGATTACTTATGACAGCAATCTGAATCATAAAAGTTCTAATAGGACGATCATTGTCATCTCTTATTGGTATCACTACCCATCCACTTGGTTCACTGAGATCCATAACTTCAACCTCTTGTAGGTCATTGAAATTTGTTCCAGCTCTTATGCTTATTCTAAAAAACAAAAAATTTATAATTAAACTGAGTTGATTCTAGTAGAATATAAAATACTAAAAAGTAAATACCTGCTTGGCGTATAACTCTCATCAAGCTTGTAATCTGTGTAGATGCAAATGTCCCGAATGGTTGTTTTGCGGCGAAACTGAATATTGACAAGATGTGGCAACTGTCCATCAGACTGCCAGTAAGTTTCTGTTATATCATCTCTAAGTTGATCAACTCCGAAACCTGGTTTACAACTCGACAAACTCCAGATTGCATGATTGCCTACCTCCCTTACTCTACCAGCTAATTCTTCTTGAACTGGATCAGAAGCTCCTAAGAAATACATAATAAAATCTCTTTAAATTGATAAAATCACAAATGCAAAGTATTTATCATTCTTTGTTTACCTGATGCATTTGCTTTACTGCTCATTTTCAGGTTATGTTACTACTGCAGTCTTATTATTTATGGAAAATAAATAATATATTATACTTATTTCTTTTGCGATTTTGTTATCTTATAATTGCTATAAGAACATACTGAATTCGACTTATTGAAACAAAATTTTTAAAAAATGCAGAAACGATTATGCAGTTTGTTGCTTCTCTCTCACAACAACAAAAATGTCACTGCATTGTTTATTGTGATGCACCGCAGCACCGATAGACAACAGTTGAAATTTAGAACACATGCCCATACAACAATCGGAATTATTCAAAATTATGATTTAGGTAACATATTCGGATTTCTATTGTGCCTGTTGTAGATCGCTCAATTCTGTTGCCAAACAAACATTATAATTTAGGTTAGGTTTTCATCTTCTTTAGCTATACAGATCAAATTATAAGTACAATTTTACAGTTTGTCCTTAATTACTATTTCGTTTATCTTTCAATTTGTAAATAACTTTAAAAAACAACTATGGCATAACCTTTTATACAAGGAAAATGATTCTATTGAATTATTAAACAAAGTTAATAGCTCGACAGATAAAACAGGGGCAAATATATACCTGTACAGCAAGTGGCGTCTGCTGTTTGCATAAAATACCGAAGTGTTTTGTGACTCCGATTTTAGAATATGAGCACTTTTTAGTGGATAATTCTGACAGTATTAAAAATTACGATTTCCTGATGTATTTTTTACAAAAAACTAAGCGCAGGTAACGCTGGATATCAGTCAATGACCAAAAAGGAGCCTTTTACTTTGTCTTATCTAAAAGAAAAAGTAAGCACGTAGAATAGGTTAAAACGACCAAAATATTTTCTGTTTACCTATCATTTGTAGAATGGAAAATAGAAAGTTGATTTTATTTTTAGTACTTTTTAGGTGAAAGTTTGATGCCATACCGTTCACTTATAAATAAAGCAAAATGACAACAATAAAGTATCAAGGTGGTATTGACATTCTACGTCTACCTGTTAGTGAAGAGGAACACGTCCATCCACCATGGTATTTAAAGTATACACAATCTCACATACTCCATTCGAAGTGTTCAATAACGGGTCAAGAGGATAATGGCTGCAAAGATGATAAAAGTGCTTGCCAATTCTGCACGTATGTGTCTAAATTAATATCAAATTATGAATCTTGACTTGACAATATGAAAAACATCATAAACCAATGTCTACTATAGGTATAGTCGTGCTCTTGAGATGCCACATATGCCTGACATGGTTTTTCCGAATAATGTTCTTCATTTGAAACATAAAAATGGAGCGCTTCTAGAATTTCGAGCCTTAGATGCCTTACAGAGAGTATCCAATGGTAAAATTAACATACAGCTAGCTTGCGCTGAGGCTTGGCGTGAATCTAGGTATATATTAAATTTAATCATCATCTAATTGCTTTGTAGTTTGTTGAAATATAACTAATATTTGCAATATAGCAGTGAACTACTAATCTAGTAATAAACACAAATGATAGAAAAACCATTATAATTTTTAGAGCAGAAAGTAAAGAGTATATGAAAGAGACAATAAAACCTTTTGACTGGACTTTTACCACGGATTACATGGGTACAATGTCAGGATTTGAAGTTGAAGATTCCGAAGAACGTATTGATGTAGAAAAATTGAAACGTAAAGATAAAATACTGTTTTATGTGGATCTCACCCTATTTGAAGACGAATTACATGATAATGGAATAGCATCTTTATCAGTAAAAATGGTTAGTGTTCAGATAAATAAATCTAATTCTTTTTATGCAAAAGATGTGTAAGTTATTTTATAATCAATATTTCAACAGAGAGTTATGCCTGGAACACTTTATATCTTACTTCGTTATTTCTTGAGAATTGACAATGTTATGTTGAGAGTAAATGATACACGTATTTATCATGAATTTGGAAAAGATTATCTGATACGTGAATACACATCTAGAGAAGCAAAAGTTGAAGATATTAAAGTAAGTCATATCTTTAAATTGTCATTATTTTATAACTTGGAGTAATGTTATATTATGTAAATCTGGTTTCAAAATAAATTTAGTTTTTTATATTTGATACATATTAGACTTGTATAATCACAATCATTCTTAACTGAAAATATTTATCCTTTAGGTATCGTCATCTCTTTTTGTATTGCCAAACGAAATCGCCCCTCATTTGCCATTAGTTAAAAGTTACTATCACAAACTGAAAATTTTACCAAAAGTGGAGTCTTCAATAACAAATACAACAGTATTGGAAACAACTACTACTACTACTACTACTACTACTACTGCAACTAGTGCAAATGATTCAACCTCTGGATCATCAGTACAAAGTATTATTGGCACTCCTACAAATATAGAAGAAAAATAGTAAAAAATGAAATAACTAATTACTTTTTTTAAACGTGCTCCAAACGTCGTATTATTCACAGAACAATCAAATCGATCTATTGTTTATACTGTGAAATTAAAAGAAACTATAATACTTTTAAATTGTATCATTAGTTATATCATACACACAATTTATAGAATTCATTGACATTTCCGTATAAATGCGATTTATTTTATGTAAAAAGAAATTTTTTAATAAAAAAAATTGAAAAAATTGATTAGAATATTACTACTATTAAATTCTTAAACATTAATTTTTTCGCATGAAATGGTAAAGTATATTAGACAACTGAAAATGAAAAAAAAAAAAAAACATAAAAGAACAATTATTGTTGTACAATAATGTATCTACCATTTTTTTATTTTATCTGAGTTTTTAGTGTATATTATATATAATTATAAATCCCTATCTTATCAAGAAGATATACAGGATAGTCTGCTAATGGATCGAAGTGCGAATGATCTCATTTATAATAGCAGTTGCACCACATTTAACGCAATTTTCAAACAAGCGATTGCGAAAAAAATAGTAGAGGATAAATATTTTACCGACAAAGCGAGAAATAAAGTTCATAGTATCTTCATTTTTAATACTGTGAGCGCCTTGTGAAAAACTTCGGTAAAAGTTAATTTAATTGCTTTTTTGAAGTTAAAATTACAAGTTTTACATAGAGCAAAGGTTTAAGTGTAATTATAATATTATATCACCATAATAAAACGGTTCAAATCGTTTGAAACAGCTAATCATCTCAGTTTCAGATCACTAAACGTATGGAACGGAACGATCTAATGTGGGACGGTGCAGGCGGGCACATCGGGGGAGGGGTCGAGCAAATCGAACGCGCTCATATTTAATATCCTTTTTTCACTTCTGCCAGGAACGTTATACCGATCAAGTAACGTGACTTCAAGTGTGTAAGTGTGACCGCTGTAAATTCTTCTACTTGTAAACTACGATTTATAAATGCGATGATAAAGGCAGTGCTGCAGTAAGAGACGCCAGAAGGCCCAGAACTATACTTAATCTAGCAAAGTACAACTACCATTTCAGTCTGATGAATCATATTATCGGCGTTTATCGTCAATCGTATGGATAGTTTTTAATTAACATTTCGCAATTTAATGTTGACAGAAGAAAATGGATCGAAGGTAAGTATTTGTGGAAGTGATCGTTAAGACGCGTAATTGTATAGAAATATGTGAAAAATCAGTGTCATAAGACAAAAAAAATTATCTGTAAACATGTCAGTTTCAGTGCATTCGATGAAGAAAATGCGAAAAAAATACCTCAGTATGCAATCCCATTTGATTTAAAAATAGTTTTATTAAATGATTCTAAGCCATGGCCCAATATGCCAGAAAAAAGCAGATTGTATTTAGAAAGATTGAGGGAACTCGAAAAGAATGATAAATTGAAACTGAAGAATAAAAATTATGTCGACGATTTTTATCTTCTATTGTACGAAGTAGCATTTAAAAATGAGTTAGAAATGGAAGAATTTAATATATACAGACAACAAATAACAAAGAACAACGAATGTAGTAAATTTCAAATTTACGTCGAAGGCCTCGAGGAAGAAAGACCTACAGTTACAATCAACGATTCTGTAGCCATTACAGACACTGAAACCGAAGATGTATACATTCTTCGAGTGATAAAAGTTTTGAAACGGCACATTATTGTACAAGGAACTCAAGAGTAAGAAGCTTTATTCGTATGTTAAAACAATCTATTTTTCAATACAAATATTTACAAATTAAATCAAACTTATCTTTTAGATTTTGCAACATATTCTCGGAAAATACTCTTTATGATATAAAATTTATATATAATAATTTTCCATCTCGATGCTGTCACTATGCCCTAGATTTCTATCATTCACGTAATTTAAAGCCATATGTATTTCCCGAAAAATCGGAAAAGCTCGATAATCCGTCAAATAACAAGTAAGTTCAAATTCGTACGTTTCTTTAAATTTTGTAAAAAATTATTAGTAGATTGCGTTTTTTAGATTAGTCTGGTTTAATAAAGCTATAGAGAAAAATCCACGCCAAAAACAGGCTGTACTTAACATTGTAGATAAATCCAATTTTTTCCCGGCTCCCTATATTTTGTATGGACCGCCAGGAACTGGAAAAACTGCCACTTTAGTGGAAGCAATTTGTCAAGTAGAAAATGAATTATTTTCAAATGAAATAATTATTGAAAGTATTAGCAAAGATAAATACATCATTTTTTAATTTAATTTTACAGGCATCGAAACAAAACCCATCGAATCGTATATTAGTATGCACACCATCTAATACGTCAGCCGACGTAATTACAAAACGCTTAATAAAGTACATTCCTGAAGAAAAATTGCATCGTATGTATAGCTCATCGAAGGATCCGTAAGTTTAAAAAAATTGAGTGATTTTATATAAATACACTATTATTATTTAAAAAAAAACACATTATATTTTTGTTACCAATAGATTTTCAATTGACGACGATATTTTAAACTGTTGCAATTGTTTAATATCACCCGATGGCAAAAGAAAAATTATCTTTTATAAGGTTAAACATTTGCCAAAAATTATTGTTACCACTTTATGCACAAGTACAAGGTAATTTTTATTTTTCAAGAAACTAAAATATAAATATGACCATTAAAATTATAGTACATATTTATTTATTTATTTATTTATTGATAAATACTTTTGCAGACTCTTACTATTACGATTCCCACCTACAGATTTTCCTTATATATTTATTGATGAAGCTGGTCAAGCAACGGAACCAGAAACATTGATACCTTTTTCGTTAAGCCATTTCAGGAATAAAAAACGCAAAATAATTTTGGGCGGAGATCCTCAACAATTGGGACCAGTAGTTAGATCGGGGATCGCGAAACGTGTACTTGGTAAATTATGATGAATTATTTAAATTATTCCGAATTATGTCACTAAAATGATTATTTTTTATCTACGTCATTAAACAAAAGGAAAATCTATGTTGGAGAGACTGATGACTCTTGAGCTATATCAACGGCATGATAATGCATATAGACCTAGATACATCACCAAATTGATTCAGAATTATCGAAGTCACCCTACTCTAATTCATGTTTCGAATAAGTTGTTCTACAATAACGAATTGAAACCTTGCAACGACAAATCACTTCGAAAAGCAGAAGGTTGGAGACTGTTGCCAAATAAACATCAGTTTCCTATTTTGTTTAAGGGAGTGCTAGATGGTGAAGAAGATAAAAGTACATTATCACCCAGGTATTTATGAATATAAAGTCTCTTTTATACAACTTGTTTTTTTTAAGATTTTTACTCCGCAAAAGAGATTAAAATAACTTGAATTGATGTTATTAGTTCTTACAATAAACAAGAGATTGATGAGGTTGGCTACTATGTGCGGCTTTTAATTGGAGGTAAGCTAGGCAACATTATTGTAAAGCAAGAAGACATTGGGGTCATTACTCCGTTTACTGCGCAAAAAATAAGAATACGAGAAATGTTCGAAGAAGAAAATTTGTCTGATGTAGAAGTTGGAACCATCCAGCTGTTTCAAGGAAAAGAAAAAGAAATTATAATATTGTCTACTGTGCGAAGCAAAATTTTAAATCATAATGGCCGTGATCATATTGGATTTCTAGATGATCCAAAACGCTTTAACGTAGCTTTAACGAGAGCAAAATCACTTTTTATTGTAATTGGGCACCCGGTCACTCTTCAAGTAGATTACAATTGGTGGTATCTTTTAGATTACTGCTGTCGAAATAGTGCTTATGTCGGTCGCTATGATGGATTTAGATTAAAGTTAGAATCAGAGTTCAGACATAGAAATCCGAAAAAAACTAAGCATAATCAAAAAAAGACAACCAGTAAAAAAAGAACACCGACGAGTAGAACGAAAATTAATAATAATTTTTCACTCGCAACAAAAAACCGCTATAGCGTCCTTTCTAATGGTATTTGATTCATTTATTTTTTTTTTTATTTTTTGTAGAAATATGAATATAAGTATATTTATTTATTTTAGAAACTCATAGACTAACGCATACGGAAGTAACTAATAATAGTATTGACAAGTCACAATCATCTTATAAACATACCGATAAGAAAAACAATACAATGAATAATACGACTATGCTATTATCATCAATTAATAATAATACAAATTGTGACAATGACATGATTTCAAAATTATTGAAAACCTGTAACATTCTCTAATTTGTATGCAACATGAATATTGGTGATTTGTTTCGTTTCATTTTTGTATCCCGTTTTAAATTATGTGGTTGAGTACTTATGTTTCTATATGTATGGTATACATATTTAATTTGTACTAGTTGTCAACGCTTAAGAATTGTATGAACAATGTAATACGTCCTATTTATGATAATTTATAAATATTTCACAGTATTTATCTGTTTTGTATTACGTTTAGGAAACTCGTCTACGTTTGTAATTCTAGTAAACCCGTATAATAAATAATAAAATAATAATAATAGAAAAATAAATGGAATATTCATAAAAATATGTTCAGTATTTGCCAAATTCCAAATAATCTATAATATCTATTTTACAAAAGCATTTTTCGGTTGCGATAGGCGATAGGATATCAAACAATCGAACTGTAAATCGATGTACTGGCTGAGACGGTAAGAAACCCTCCCATGTCGTCTCAAAACGTCATATTCACTAGAGTGTTTACAGGACCACAGAATTTTCGATTGTCGGTCGTTCAGTGTTGATTCAACCGTTCGCTGGTTCGATGAAGAAAACCCGGTCGTGCCGATTATTTTATCAAACGACAATTGAAAAGAGACTACGTTACAGTACAATTTTTGATTCTGCAATTTTATTTAAGTTTATTATTTCTAAGTTTGATCCAAAAGAGTTTTGTTGTTCTCGTAGAGACAGTGACATTTTTATTTGGTGTGACTGGCGACTGAAATGTATAAATCTAAAGTTTTATAATAACAATATCCTGCATTGAACTATATAAGGTAAAATCATTTGTACTACAATTTAAACTATTTCAATGGACTTTCAATAGCATCAGAGTCGCGTAAATACGGTTTAAAAACGTTCTATCACCCAAACAATTTCCTTTGTTTCTTGCTTCTAACACGAAGTACCAAGAAAATTTTCATAACATTTGCAAATCCGTCTGAAACATATAATGTCGATTCCAACTGTATGACGGCACTGTTTATATAGTATAGGACAAAAATCATTCTTTTAAATGCTAATGCTAAAATTGGAGAATCTATTCTAAACGAAACGCTGTAAAAAATAATTGAATGTACAAAAAATATGCGCGAATTTCAACGCAGTGCTACTCTTTTGTTTTGTAACAGGTTAAAATATTTTTCCAAATCATAAGTTTATTGATAGCAAACATCGCTTGAACTATTTCAATCTTAATATAGCATTCAAAAGATCGCGTGAATGCTGCTGTAAATGTACTCGATTAATTGTAGAAACAAATGTGCATACAAAAATTGAACGCAAATTATTTGCTTCACTAGATATACACAATGGTGCCAGAATTTTGGATTCCAGAAGATCTCAAAGCAATTTTGCTCAAGGATGGTGAATCATATGCTGATATGACCGAGAAAAGCGAACAATATCTCGGAGTGTTGAAAATATTAAGAAATATCGATCGCTTGGAGTTATCGCAATGCCACTATCTGCAATTTTTGAAGCTTGGCCTCTATCTCGAAGAATTTCAGCACACCATTGATCTTCGGAAATTTAACATTTACGGCAAGAAAATCGAGAGAGTGGCGTTGAGTTCGACGGAATTCAGAATCCGCATCAAAGATCTCGATAAGGACCACCCGCTTCACAAATCATGCAATTTGATCGAAATTTTCAACTCTAAAGATGTTACGAGGAAGAAGTTTGTCTTGAGAGCTAAGGAGATTAAAAACGATCAAGTGATTGCCGTTGCTTATCCAGAGTAAGATTTGAATATTAATTATTCACACTTTGTTTTCAAGTATAATCTCGTATTATTTTTACTAATGGCGTATAATATTCATTTTGTAGATTTTGCGACGGTTATAACCCCGAAAACTCATACAACATACGATTTAGGACGAATAACTATTCTTTTCGATGCAGCCATTACGCGCTGTCTCTTATTAAATCTCATAAAATGACATCGTATTTGTTCCCAGTTAGAAGTGAAAAGTTAGTTATCGGGGAACCGGGAGTTGGGTAAGTTTTATATTCAAAAATGTCAATTTGCATAATAAGCAAAACTATAGTATACCTACATATATGTTTTTAAGGCAACAATGGTACAACAAGGAAATCTCGGAAAATCCCGAGCAGAAGCAGGCAGTATATAATATCATTCGTAAATCTGCCTTTCCAGCCCCTTACATTCTGTATGGGCCACCTGGCACAGGAAAAACTGCAACTTTAGTCGAAGCAATATGTCAGGTATCATTCGAATAATGAAGATTTAAAAAAATGTACGCGGTTCATTGTAACAGTTTGATTTCTTTCAGATATGGCACAATACGTTGGATACCATTTTAATATGCGCACCATCGAATGCTGCTGCAGATGTAATCGCGAAACGACTGTTGAAGTACATTCCGGCTATAAGTGTTGATCGCATATACAGTCGATCTAGGGATAGGTAATTTTGAATAAATTATATAATTACACGTACACATTCAACATTTAATCTGTATTTCGTAGTTCTTTGATCGACGCTGATCTACAAACTTGCTCGAATTGCTCAAACGGACGCATAATGAAAGTCAACAAAAAAGTTGTGTCCTCCAAAAGAATAGTTGTCAGTACACTATGCACGTGCACCAGGTTGGTGTTTTAAATTAAAGAAAAACATCGTTGCTCATCGCATTCAATGCGTATTAAATTGCTAAATATTTTTCAGGTTGTTATTTTTGGATTTATCGCACTCGTATTCCTACTTATTTATCGATGAGGCAGGACAGGCTACAGAACCCGAATCATTGATAGCTTTTAACGTAATAAGTCGTCACGGCGTTAGAGAATGCCAAATAGTTATATCAGGTGATCCGAAGCAATTAGGTCCTAGCGTAAGATCGAAATACGCAGCACCAATTCTAGGTAAACGAACTCAATTCTTTAAGGTGTACATTTTTTTTAATTTTGAGAATTTCATATTTACATACGTTTTCATTTTCTAGGTCAATCTCTGTTAGAAAGATTGATGAAGTTGGAGCCGTACGTAAAGATCAACAACAACGAATACGACTCTTGCTACATCACCAAGTTGCTTCGTAATTATCGCAGTCATCCTGCTATAATCCGCGTGTCTAACGAACTTTACTACGAAAACGAGTTGGTCGCTTGTAGCGAGCAAAGACCACTTGTCAACAAAGATTTCTCCTCGGAGTTTCCTATTATCTTTCACGGTGTCAATGGTTACGAGCAGAAGGAAAAAAACTCGACGAGGTAACTGAATCTCACACATTTTGTTACACTTTTTTTTACTGAGAAACGTTAAATTTATAACAATTTCTTGAAAACATTTACAACTTTCAGTTCCTACAACATCGCCGAAGCAAAGCAGGTGTTGATCTACGTGAACCAGTTGATCGGTGAGAAAATCGGCGAGAAAACAATCGCCTCAGAGGACATCGGCATCGTCACTCCCTTTGCGCTCCAAAGCAAACACCTTCAAAAAACCCTCAAAGACGAGAACCTGAATGACGTGTCGGTGGGTACAGTGGAGGTATTCCAAGGTCAGGAAAAGGAAGTGATAATCATGTCAGCTGTTCGAACCAAGCTCTTCACACACGACGATCGCGAGCACATCGGCTTCTTGTCAAACCCGAGACGCTTCAACGTTGCCCTGACGAGAGCCAGGGCAGCTCTGGTCGTTGTGGGTAATCCCATGGTTTTACAGACCGACGAGAATTGGCGGTACTTTTTGAAGTTCTGTCGAGATAACGGAGCCTGTCGAGGAGAAAAGTTCGAGCTGAAGGAGAAGCTCGAGGAAAAAAGGATTTTCGAGGATGACGAGGGACTGGAGAGGTGCGAGCAGTCGAGCGACTTGTTCGATGAGACTTTCAGTATTTTAAAGATCGGTTAGTATATCTAATATAAAAATAAAGAAAGGTTTTGTGCAGGGATGCTCATTATGTTGCTTTTGACATTTTAGATGACGGTATCATAAGAAGAAAGAAGAACAAGTATTTACTCAATGGAATGTATTATGCTGAGCGCGAATGTACTATACTTTAAAAGTTTACGAGATTTTCGTTACGATTTATCATTATAATCCGCAAGGTTTGTTGGAGGAATAAGTTCTAGAATGATGTTGATATTTTTTAAAAGTGTACCATAAATAATAATTCTAATGCTTTCGCTGCGTTATGAACGATTTTATAGAAGGTTCGATTGTAGACTGACTACTTTTTTTACTGACTATGTAATAGGTAGTATAGTAGAGGTCTTAATAGCTAGACGCAGTCTAAAAGATTGTCATGTTATTAAATATAAGTAAAACATTATTGCAAGAAAAAAGAGGTTTTTTTCCAGCCTTGCGTTTTACATTTGTACGTAATAATGCATGAAATTATGTTTTATTGTTAAATAAAAATAAATGCTTTTAATTACAATAGTTGCTTTTCTCTTTCATGCGCATAATACGAAGTAGTGATCGTAACGGTCTCTTTAAAAAGAAATGTATCGAATTCAGTTATGAAATATAATCCTTCTTCATTGTTTAGTATTTGATTTGCAAGTCTGCAACTGAGCCGTCAGAGCACTGTGCGTTAACGTTCTCAGAAAACATATATCGCGTATATCAATATTATACATAAGAATCTCTACAGAAGCTATAAGTCTGCAGTATACAAGTGGGGATTTAAACGTTGTTCATAAAAGTTCCTACAGATGGCAATTTGATCGTTTTCTAGAGTCGATATACTAATAGAGAGTTGAACATTTTTTCTAGAAAGAAACCATTTTCAGCTCGTTGTAACTGAAATCTGATGCGATTCAATATATTATTATGACGTATACAATACGCAAAGGGCGCAAAGTAAATTATTGTTTTAGCGTATTCGTTGATTTATTACCTTTTGCACTCATACATATGTGCTTCTATCTGCAATAACAATAACATCAAGTTCCAAATTTAATAAATTATCGTGCAGGGCGTAGAAACAATCATTAAAAAAAAACAACAACAATGTATAGAATCGAACGAAACGATCCATATCTCGCGATTATCATGTAAATATTGTTATCCATCAAAATTCTCACCTCTTCAGCAAGACCAACGGGAGCACCTCACCAATCCGTCGAAACTCTTCTCCGAGAGCCTCTGTCTCTCCGTCGCACCAATAGCCTTTCATACATGGTTCATACTTTACCCCCTCCACCTTTGGAAGGTCGTTTCGTTTCATGACTCTCAACTCGCGTATACATATATATAATACCTATACTACAGCTGCTCGAGATCACACAAAGCCGCCACGCGCACGTGCGTGTGCAGTTTGCGATTGTAGAACTGTATAGACAATAGGTATTGCTGTACTGTCACTCGGAGAAAATCTTCGAGGAAGACGTCCTCGACTACTGTGCACCGGATCCCGTTCGAAACACAAGTGAGAAAACTTGCAGTGCCAAAAAAAGTGGGCAAGTTTTTTTTCTTTCGACGGCGCTGATCACGTGTGAGCAGCTGTGAAATTTGCTCGTTTGTTATACGATACGACTATACTAATACTCGCATAGTTTAGTGTGTTTACGTTGCACCAGATACGAAGCAACGGATCGCATTGACGTTTGAGACGTTGTATACTTATATAGCTTATAAGTCGGTTCAACGACATTGATCTCATTCCTGGGAATCAAGGAAAATAAGAGAAGACTCCGCTCGGTTTTTCTTTTGGGTTAGAATATACCTACAGTACGACAGGTATATCATAAGTAGTGCTCGAAGCATTTTGTTCGTGTCGGTGAGAGCCGAGGATGATGTCATCGTGGGGTTTTTCGAATTTCCTGAAACCGCCCCGACCGTCGCCTGTTGCATTGCCTTCACTCGTCGTTAGTGCTGCTGCAGTTAGCAGCTGACTTTCGTTGGATATACCTACTTATAGCTTATACTCTCGTCGAGATTCGAGACTTTTGCGTAAGTATAGGTAACAAGAGTAATAAGCATATGTGGAGACAGAGTTGCGAAATTTTAACGATATTGTTGCAGGTGTGCGACGAGCCGCAGACGGTGCCAAGAATAGTAGGCTTTTAAAGTTTGACGATCGACGGACCTGAAACAAAGAAGACGCAGCAGCGTTTATTGTTGTCGAGGTGAGGGAGCGAGAATTTTTTTTTTTTTTTTTTCAATGTGACACCTATAACCGAGAGTCGTATTTGTTTCGGTCGACTTTGGGGGGTTCTGTTAAATTTTTGTGCAAGATTGACGTTGTATTTCTTTAGATCTCAGTTTTCCATTTACAACTGCATTTAACACGTAATTTTGGTAAAAATTGCGCATCTGCTTTATTTTGTAAATTGCCTGACCTTCGTGATACAGTGTAAAATTGAAGAATTCTGTTTTTGGGTTATTGATGACTATTGGTACTTTGTCAGTGGTATGCAAGATAAAGGTTTATCTTAAGACGTTTACTTTTTACAGAAAAGCAATATTAGATATTTTTTTTATCAAAGTTGAAACTAATCAACAACGAATAGGCTCTATGTTTTTATCTTTGAAATGAATCATTTAATCTATATATATATATACTGCAAATTTTCTCTATACTATGAATTTTGCGATTAATAGATATTATGATTATCATTTGTAAATACATTTTTTTTCTTTTTACAGCATATATTTAGGAAAAAGAAATACTAGTCATGAATTCACAGGTTCTCACAAAACGGTACCAACGGTTTACCAATAATAGACAGAAAAAGAAAAAGTATGTACATTAAAACAGTAATCAGTTGAAATTGAAAGTCATACTAATATTCAATATATATAGCTAATTTTTCCAAACATATATGTTCTTACAGTAACTGCAATTATTTCGTGCTCCCAACTCCGGTACGTCTGCCAATGTTTCCAGTACCCAAAGACTTGATACCTGTAGTTATGAGAGATCTAAAGCCATTTGATGGCATGACTGAAAAAAGCATACAGTTCTTGAGAGTATTAGAAAAAATAAAAAGTGCTGAGGGATTTGAAATGACAGAGAAGAACTACCTACAAATGTTTAAAATCATGTTATATGTTGAAGAAATTCAAAATAACAAAGATATGAGAAGGTATGATCAAGAAAGGAAGAGAATTGAAAGGATATCAAAGACTTCAGCCCATTTTAAAATTTATGTGGATGGTTTAATGGAAGAGAGACCATCAGTCAGACCTAATGATATAGTAGAGATTCGGGACTCTCAAAGCAAAGTTTTGTATCTGTTAACAGTTACGAATGTTATGAATGATCATCTTATTGCAGTTGGTGGAGCAAGGTTTGGTATTTAGTAACGTCAGTTGATTTTTCAATGACTGTGTTAAATGCTTATCAATTTATTTTATTTGTAGATTTTGTCAGCAGTTCAATCCAGAAAAGTTGTATAATGTTAGATTTAAATTTCAAAATTATCCACTAAGATGTTGTCATTATGCTATAACTTTGATGAAGTTATACGAATTGACTCCACATTTCTTCCCTCTCAAAAGGCCAACATTTAATAAACCGAGTAGCAAGTTAGTTTTTCTTCTCTATTTTTATTTTTAATATTCTGGAATTTAAAATAAGATGAAAACATTTGTATTTTTAGTGAACACTGGTTTAATAAAATGATTGAAAGTAATCCAGAGCAAAAACAAGCTGTCCTTAATATAGCTTGCAAAGCATCTTATCCTGCTCCATACATTTTATATGGTCCACCTGGAACTGGAAAGACTGCTACAGTAGTAGAAGCTATTTGCCAGGTAATAATAATACTCTATTAATTAAAAAAGTGTAGCCGACTACTGCTAATTTTAGATTGGATATAACTTTCTTATATATAGGTGTGGCAAGAAAATCCATCAGAACATATTTTAGTATGCACTCCATCTAATGCTGCAGCAGACGTTATAACGAAACGACTGTTAAATTGCGGAATTCCAGAGCATAATCTGTATAGAATGTACAGCCCATCCAAAGAGGGGTAAAACAAAATTTTGGTTACATCAAATTTGATACTGTAATTAAATTCAATCGACTAAAATATCGACTTTAAATCATACAGGTCTCAAATTGATGATGCTATTGTAGGCTGCTCTAATTATGTTGATGGTCAAGTAATGATGCTCCCCAAAGAACTTGTGCTACTAAAAAAAATTGTTATCTGTACTCTTGTCGCCTGTACAAGGTTATTATTTTTACAATTAAATTCTTACATACATAAAAGTAAGCGATATTTTTTTAATCTTCTATAATTTGCTTTCAGATTGTTGTTTTTGGATTTCCGCGAGAAGCATTTTGCATATGTATTTATTGATGAAGCGGGACAAGCCACAGAACCAGAAGTGATGATACCATTTTCTCTATTGAGTAGCACAAGAGAAGGTCGACTTGGAAGATTACACAGTCAAGTAGTTCTTGCTGGTGATCCAAAGCAGTTGGGACCTGGAGTTAGATCGAAACTAGCAGAGCCCATACTTGGTAATTAAGTTGTTTATTCTCTACTAAATAATTTTAATTAGAACTTGGCATAAACTTGATGTTTTTGATTAATTTTAACAGGACGATCCATGCTGGAAAGAATGATCGATTGCGAACCTTATAGGAAAAATGAACACGATAAATACAATCCAAGTTACATTACAAAATTGATTCGAAATTATAGAAGTCATCCTGACATAATTCGCGTATCTAATGAACTATTTTATGACAACGAATTGTTAGCTTGTGGAGATAAAGAAGAAATACGTAAAGCAGAAAATTGGCCACACCTCGCGCAACCGAAATTCCCTATTATTTTTCATGGTGTTGAAGGTATTGAAGAAAAAGATTACAAATCCCCAAGGTAAATTTTTATTTATAGGTCAAACTTATAGAGTTATTGAAATGTAATTTTTATGTAATAATTACATATTTTTTAGTGTTTACAACATGGCCGAGATAAAAATCGTTATCCACTATGTCGCCAATCTTTTACTGGGACAAAAATTAAACAATACTATAGTCACAGAAGCGGATATTGGCATTGTTACACCGTTTTCTGCACAAAGACTAAAACTACACAGAGCCCTCGAGGAGCGCAATATCAATAACATTGACGTGGGTACAGTTGAACTTTTCCAGGGACAAGAGAAAGAAATCATTATTCTTTCAACAGTTCGAAGTAAAACATTCTTTCACGACGATAGACATCACATAGGATTCCTGTCTAATGAAAAAAGATTTAACGTAGCCATAACGAGAGCTAAAGCTCTTCTGATTGTCGTGGGAAATCCAATAATCCTACAGACAGACAAATCCTGGTGGCATTTGTTAAACTTTTGCAGACTTAATAACGGATACCGTGGACTTCAATGTGATCTAAGGGATAAAACAGAAGTTTTTAAGCCATCAAACTCTATGGCTAATGGAATAAAACATCACAAATTATCTATAAACGATAGTAACTTGGAAGTTATACAATTAGGTAAGTTCATTTAACAAAAATATTCAATTTTATTTAAAAGACGATAAGTTTATACATGAATGAATTTCTCTTTTAGACGATGGAATCGTTGAAAGTTCAGAAGATAGCGTGGTGGATGAAAACGAACGTCCCAGTACGTCACGCAATAATACTTACAGTCCTGCCAGTGCGTTCAATTCATACACTAGGAGTTTTGCTACTAATGGTACTTCCAACCATGCCAGCAACTACAATTCATATGCTAATAGTAACACTTCTCCTCGTTCTGAAGTATTACTTTCAAATGTAGTAATAAAGAAATTGAGTGACGTGAAACTAGAAAAGGCAGCTGCCAAAAAGGAAAAAAGAGAGAAAAAGAAAAATAAGAATGCGAGTTAATATGATTTTTAAACTAATCGATACCGCAGATGCCTTAAAGGATCATAATTAGCGATGCTAAACTTTTACGAGTAAAATCTGAGTAACGCTGATAAAACATTGTTGAGGATCAGCGTTTGTAAATGAATACTTTTGTTACTTTGTGATATTACTATAGTACCGAAAGTTAGGTAATTTTTACTAACCAAAATAAAACCTGACTTATTCAGATTTTTAATATTGTGAAATGTTACGCGTATGTATTATTAACACTGGGTGCTCAATTTGTATTTTATCTACTAGACTTATTATTAATATTAATTAGTTTTCAAAAATTAAGCTTTTATAATTCTTACTAACAACGCTATTCTTCCAATAAAAAATGTATAAAAAAATCTTTTTAAATAGCCTAATATCGGAATAGGAACCGCTTCTCATTTGAAAATAATATAAATTTATTTATTGAAGTAATATAAAAACAAAAAAATTACAAAAGTTTCGCAGTAATTTATTACCGGTGTGTAAAAACTCAGTATGCATTTTCTTTTTATGTACTTGTTTTAAAGAATTTCTTTTTTATTTACGTAATACCGTTTTTTATTCAAACTGAAACCCTTAAATTTTATTCACGGAATGAATGATGCTTAGAACTTGCTGCAAGCAATGTTATGTTTATAAATAAAAAGAAATATCAGTATATTTTTAAATTTATGTAAGTTTTGTAAAAAATATTACTTCCAGTAAGAAATATGATATTATTAAAAGATGAGTATGAATTGATAAATTAATATTAATATAATCATGTTCTTGATTATATGTATATATATCTAAAAACTGAATTATTACTCAGTTTTATTATATACCATGTTGAATAATATTATTATTTATTATGTTGTGAAATTCTTTAATTCTGTATTATAATAAAAATAAATACGAGAGTTATCCCGTGTAATTTTGCGAGATGTATTTATACAAAACTTATGTTCAAGTAAGATTTTTGTTAAAGTACAATTGTTAAATAAAATGATATTTGTATAAAAATCGTTTATTTCTGGTATAATATAAGAAAAGCAATTTAGCATATTATAGCTATGAATTGACAAGAAAGTTTACTCCAGAAGTAATTTGGCTTTGTTGCCATTTACTTCATTTGTAAGACCATGTCGAAGAGCGAACTCGCGCTTGACATTAGCAAAAAGAATGTCTGTTAACAAAAATATTTGTGCTATAGCAAACGCCAACGTTACACCAAAGTAGAAATTCGCATTCGCTGATCTTGAATATATCCATTGATGCCAGACAGTTGGCGCGAAAACTGTACAAAATAGAACAAAACAGCCAACGATGAAGCCTTGTTGCATATCTGCAAAAAAATAAGTCTGTAAAGATTTATTATTTCCAATACTAATATTTTAAAATATGTCAATTTTACGTTATTACTTACGCCTGAATAAATGGCGCCACAGTGGTAATAAACTGAGATAAAATCCAACATCTCCAATACATGGATAGGATTTGAAAATAGCATCAATGGCCAAGTACGAAAATGCCAACAGCATTGGATCTTTGCGTAGTCTTAATGCTAAGGGAACTATGAATAACAAACTTACATTTATTTGGAATGAAGCAATAAAAAGTGATCTGAAATGCTCAAACATTTCTGTAAAAAAATACCAGTACAGTCCAATATTAGGACGCAAATCAGGTACCAACAAAATAAAACCAATGGTGCTTTTGAGAAATGACCAACTACCCATGATATAGAAAGACAATAAAAATAAAGCTGCTAGAATAGCAAAAAATGTCGTCAGAATTTTTGCTACTTTTCCAGCTACCTCGTCTGCATAAGAATCTTTGATAATGTAAATCATAGCAGGGACAATTAAACATATGGGATAAAGTCCTTGCAAAGTCAACAATGCAATTGTTAGACAAAAAGGTATAATGGAACGTTTTATAATTGCCAGCAATGTGGCTGCAATTAGAAAATTGGTAAATACTGTAGTAGTAAGTCCTACACAGTTCAAAACGATGTAAGGATTGAATAAATAGGCTGCTGAGACATAAAAAACTGATGTTGTATTAGGAGAAGTTATTAACGAAAAATTATTATCTGGATCAGTTTTAGCTTTGGTATCGCGCTTAGCTTCTTCCTCTTTGTCACGATCAATCTGCAAAAATTAAGACAATTGTATAATTCATATATGATGAAATTGTTTGCATGTAGGTATAATGATAAAATCATCAATTAATTACCGATTCCTTAATATAGTACGTAGCAGTTATGCCAAGTAATAGAGCTGTTGCAAGATCAGTTATAACAAATAATAACCATATTAAATAAGTAGAAAAATACTTCTGAACAAAATTAAAAGTGACTAGGCCTAATGGAGTTTCATGGAATAAGTCACCACTGTATGGATCCACTCCAATGTTGTGAAGATAGACACCTTCTGTAACTATACATAAAACATTTAAAAAATCCATTGCTTTAAAACTAATATAATCAACTTACTTCTTTTCCATGAATTTAATGCTGTTGATACTTCAACTCGATCAGCAATAACACTTTGATAATCTGAGTTCATCAACAGTAATCTCAAAGCACCAGCCAGAGCAAAATAAACAATTTGGTTATTATCCATTGTTGATTTACCAAGTTACTAATTATTATACACTTAAATCGACGGTAAAAAGATTTGTATTTTTATAGTTCTTATTTACACCATGGTTACGTGATACTACTTATACTGCGTTTGGTACAAAACATTTTTAAGTCTTCTCATACTCCGGTTCCTGACGTATACATCTTTTTGTTTGAAAATATTTTAGGTTATGTATGGAGGCCTATTCGCATATATATTATTTTTATATGCGTCATGTTAGGTTAGATCTTGCAGAAGTGCCGAAGACCTGTGCGTGTCGTGTGTTGCCATCATTGACGTGTAGACGTTGGTTAAGATTGCATTTACGGTGTTAATAAAGTCAAATTAAGATAAAGGTAAAAACTGAATTAACTCAAAATGTTGATAGTTCTCGCGTTATAAATTATGAAAATTATATACGCCAATTAAACAATATTTGAAGAAAGAATGACAAATTATGCCATTTGATTATCACAACCTAATATTTAACGACTTGATTTTTAAGAATTTTCTAGGATAATTCAATATATAATGGCTGTAAGACTTAAAGGCTGGAGATTCACAGCATTCGTTGGAACTTTTGTTGGTGCAGTGGGCAGTTTTCTATATTTTACTGCAGTTAGTCCCATGATAAATCCAGAACCATACAGTAAGCTATTTCATCTAAATATACATCATTCTAATAAAAAGATACAATGAACATTAAATTATACTTATATTTCAGAACAAATAAGAGAACATGTTTTACCCAAACTTCCAAGATCAGATGGGTGAAGTGTTCAGATTGAATAGAAAGACCATAAAAGTGTTTGTTAAGATGTAATTTATTGTACAATAATATAACATCAAGTGATGTATATATAAAATAATCAATGTTTTTTGTTATCAAATAAAACTGTACATTATTTCACAGTATTCTATAATTTTAAAATTCGTCATCATCACAAACATCAAGAAAGACGTCAAATGCTTCACGATTGCAGTTGCCATCTGATGTAAAAACATATTTGTGGAAAGTACCATCCATACAGACAGCTGTAAATAGAAAGACTAGTTAAAAGAGTGATTTTTTTTTTAGATTCAAGATTGCTTTTAGTTACTGACCTATTACTGAACTACGAGTGCCAAAAGCACAAACACAGGCACATTCTGGAGGTACGGTAAAAGTAGCCAAAGCCCACTGACTTTCCACATAATTTCCTAAAAATCCCATTTTTGAGAACCTGAAAAATTTGGCAAATATTGTAACTGTTTGATATATTTAAAATTGTAATTTAGTACTTTTTTTCTTACGTTGATCTGCGATTTAGATGTGTGTCTTTAAGTGCAAATATATGAACTGTTCCTTTGTCACTTGATGCACATAAAAATTCTGAATCTCTGCTAAATGTAATGCTGTAAAGAGAATATAAAAGAATTTTTAATCTGTTTTCAAAATTCAAAGGCTATGTACCTAGAAAATTTAATTACCAATATAAAGTAGCTGGATCAGCACCTCTACGCAATTCAACCAATAATTGTCTGCGTGTACTATCCCAAACTCTGACAAGTGTTCCTTGAGCTGAAGCTGTTGCTACTTTTGTTCCGTTAGCATTCACAGCCAAGCATGCCAAAGCACCCTGAAATTTATACAAATTTTATTTTTAATTTATTTTCATAATATCATGTTCACTACAGTAACAACAAAAGTCAATACATACTTGATGAGCAGCCAGAGTAGCTGGTGCACTTGAAGTTCCAGCTTCGGTAGCTCCAAGATCGACTAGTTGAACACTGCCTAGTTTGTGACCGGGAAATGCCAGTAACTGTTTATGCGCTGTAGCTAGTGTTGCAACTTCTACTAATCCCTTGGGATTATCTCTAGTCTCTAGAGTAAGTAGTCTACGTGTGGGTAAAGGAAAAGAGAACACATGTATCTCTCTTTGTAACGCAACTATGAGTCTGAAATTGTCGTAATTAGTCATTAGCATCTATTATATCATATTACAAGAAAGCATCTGAAAATGATTGCACATACTTATCCCTTCTCAGTCTAACAGCCTTGATAGGACTTGTGAATGTGATTTCCATGATGAACTTCTTGGCTAAGTCATCGTAAATAAGTACCGTGTTGTCGGCAAACTTTGGTCTGGTGCCGCCAGCGACCACAGCGATGACATTGGTCCTCCAGAGCATCTCCCCTATGGCGATGCTGCCCATGAGCTCGTTCTCAAAGTGGGCCTTCTCGACAAGTGGCTCCACATTGTATACCCTGAGCCCGGATTCCATGCAGCAGGTGAAACATCCTAGTAAAAATAAAGACAATCCAATATAAATGCACATAAACAATAAAAAATTTGCGATCAGACGATGCGATGCTTACCTTGATCTTGATTGAAGCGCAGACTGAGGATTCCCCTGGCCCCTGCCATTTCTTCTCCGTCGTTATTATGTCCATACAACGACAACGACGTATATTCGTGAATCAACAGCAGCACACGTAGTTCATCGAGCTGTGCCTATACTGCGCTGCTAATTAAAAAGTGGAGCACAGCACGCTTTTTCCCTCGACTCCAGACGGACGCACTGGCCTTTTCTTTGTTTACGTCTGCGCTTGGCCTATCATGTTTGACATATACGTCTACTGCGCACGACGATATTCACGAGCGGCGCAACAATTGCACGCAGATCCGCGTGTGTCTCATTTCGAGCGCAAACTGCGCCAAGTGCGAAATGGTCGAAGCGAATGAGAGAGTTCAGAGTTGCGGCGATTACCGCGTGCGGCGTTGCTGGAGCCCGATTCTTCTTCTTCTTCTCATTGGTTGTCGTCTGCAGGAAATCGGGAGGATGTTTACGATTTACGATCTTTTGTTGATCCTATATGCTACAAGTGGTGCCTGTGCTACATAAGGCGGCAAAAATCGGAACTATCCTATTCGTAGAGGTAAATTCGTAAATTACATTGGTTTTTGGTTTATTAATATATATGATAGGAGCTGATGTGACTCGAGTGGTGTAGCGAAGGATCTTCCGGAAGAATTTTTTTAAGCATTTGCAAAGTTAGACAAACTATAGAAGGAAGACACAAATAAACAAACTTCAAAGTACATAAAAAATTAAATTTATTTCACTGTAAAATTCATCATTCTTTTTACAATAAGAATACAGTTCATTGAGGGTAAATTCTCTTAAAAAGTGGCAACAGAATTCAATATACTAAAACAATTGTCGCTGATTGTCAACGTCGGAATCATCTTTCCGCCGAGTGACTTTTGACACTCCTAACTTAATAAACTCTTCGAGCACCTGCCGATCCTCGTCGGAGTAATCTGAGTTCTCATAGGACAGACGCTTGTAGGCATTGGCCTCCTCGTCATCGGCACAGGAGTCATCTCTGGCCGATTTATCAGTCTCATTGCTCGCCTCCTCATCCTCCTCTTCCTCATACTCTTCTTCGCTTTCCTCCTCGATGCACAGCAGGGAGAAGCTATTGAGGTTCATCTGCGAATCAAAAGGCGACACATCGATTCTGCGGTCGTCCTCCTCAGAGTAATCAGAGCTCGCCACGGAGTTGTAATCGTCGGCGGGACTGCTGGATCTTTCCGCCCGGTAAAAAGACCTCCTGGGCTCCTCATCCTCATGATTGAAATTAGCTCCATAGAAGTCCTCTTCATCGGAGATACTTAGAGCCGACAAAGCAGAGAGATTCGATTGCGATCCGTATGGAGAAACGTAAGTCGGCGTATCTTCAGTGCAGTAAATCCTCATCGTGTCCAGAGCTATGATCTCGTCGACGTCGAACCTTTGATTAGAAGAGATGTCGCAGTTGCGTTTCATTACGGGGCTTCTGGAGAGTTGTCTGTTCGAGTGGTTGCGATTGTCAGTTTTTAAGCTATCATCATACCAAGGATCCTTTAGAGACTCGCGGTATCTATTGTTCTGAGGTTCTGTATTTACATAGGCTGGCAGGTAGTCGTCCTCCTCTGCGTTCACGAAGAGCACTTCTTCTTCTTTAGAGGATGGTACTAGCAGGCAATGATTTATAAAGGCTAAAAATAATTCATTATGATTACGACTTGTTGTTGAAAAATATAGTAATTTTATATTTGAATATCGAAGAGCAGTACCTGTATTCCTGTTCAACGCGTTGTTGCTCTGGGGCTGGCGGGACGGTTTATTGTTTATTTCCGACTCTTCGAACGAGTTGTTATGACCCTGTTTCTGCATCGGCGCTCGGTGCATACCAGCTGCACTCGTCCTCACTCTGATTGCCGCAATCCTGTTGATGATCTCGCGGTTGTCGCACATTTCATCAAGCTCGTCGTCGATGGTCAGCGCACTGAGGATACTACCTGTTGTTGAGAGCGCTTTAATGGGTATTGATTCTTCCTTGAATGCAACCAATCCATCCTCAAAGAAGCTAACGGGCTCTAGATTGTTCGACTCGCGAAGAATGCCACTCATCAGATGCATCTTATTGTCGTTGTGATGTCGTTGTTGATCAGGTGGTTTTCGCAAAGGCGGTCTTTTCATTAGAAATAAAGAAAGTCAGATATTAGATATCGATCAATTATTAAAGGTTCGTTAAAGTAGTTAAAATACGTACCTTGTAGGTGGCATTCTCTGTGGCGTCTGATTTTGAGTATTTTGTTGTTTTATTCTACGCGGGCTTGGCGGTACAGTCTGAGTCGGCGAGTCCGGCAGCTCACTCGGAGATACTACACCGCTGGTTCGGTGACTGAAGTCACTAATCACGGAACTGCGGTCGTCATGGATCGAGTGCTGCTCGAAATCGCTTAGGGAGTCTAGAGAGCTGCTGCGGGAGAACATCAACGGTGTCTCCTGCGCGTAATTATTTTCCTCCACATTGAATGTCACAGCTTTGTTCTCCTTGTCCTTATCGCATAGCTCGGTTGGCGATTGAGGAGGCGTGTGAAGTTTTTCTAATTTTCTATCGGTAATTTGTTTATCGCACGTCTCTGGCGTTTCTTGCAGGACTGGAATCTTTGAGTCCTCTGAAACGAATTTACGTCTTATACGATGTCTGCAGTTTTTTGCACCTTTTTCGGACGTTTCATGCTTTTGTCCTCTAAGAAATTGTCGTCTGTAGGCTGCTTCCTCTCCTTCTTTATTGTCCTCCAGTGATAGCAGATCTGACATTGATGTGGCATTGGAAAAGTTGCAAGGCGTTTGATAGGGAGTTCCTTCTGTATAGTAACTTTTTACGGTATCTTCTTGTTCACTTGTACACTGTAAATGAATGTAAGTTTATGTTATTAAAAAATTCTTTGCATTTGAAGTAATTTTAAAAATTTACAATTTACTTACATAAAATCGAGGATCCTCTTTCTCCTCTTCATCTGTATCTTCTTCCGCATAACGTAAACTATAATCTGTGGGCTGATCTAAATCTGTCTCAGCATAATCTCCAAAAGGGTCAACTTTAGATCTATTATTAACTGATTTCTTTTCAGGCACATGTCTGGTTACTCTACTAACTACCATATTTCTCTGTTGCTGTTGTCTTTGAATAGACATAGAAGTGTCTGTAGTATACCTTTTAGAATAATCTATTAATTCATCATCTGCTGTATCTACATCGTGGTTTTTGTTTTGTTTCTTATTGTCACTACTCGATGCTGCTTCGTTAAAAATTGGCGAAGCTGCTGGAGAAACTTGAATATAACTATTGTAGGATTCACCTGTTTCATCTGTATTATTTACAATTAAATCTTCATTTTCACTGCTAACTGTAGAATCAAATTCATCTACAGGTGAGCAACATAAACGATTTTGCATATTTTCAACTGCTTCAACAGAAATGTCTGAACCAAAGCTCCATCTCTGCCGTGAATCAAGTTTCTCTCCTACATTTTCACGAGGCCACCAGCAATTAGAATCATTGGAACTTCTCGCTAACTCAATACTGCTCCTCTCATCCCCTCCATAATCTTTGGAAGAAGATTCTTGATCTTCCTCATTTGAGTTAGATTCAACATTGTTGCACACTATATTGTCCATATTTTCATGGATATACTCTTAATTATTCTCATTCAATCTTCGTTTTTGATTTGACGGTGATGATCGATTTTTACATGCCATCACCATAACAAGTCAACAAATTCTGAGTACATCCATCTTATTTTTAAAACTTTATATGTTCTATGTAGCACTTGAAAATGAGTATCATTTGTTGACTTTTTTTATTTATTATATTGTTGTTTTAAATTGATCTGGAAATTATAATTTACAAGTTAGTTTACATTCAGCAGTTAAACAAGACTTGTACAGAATTAATTCTCAAATAAGAATCTACATAAAAATTATTTCTTGCTCCATTTACCTTAGAGAATAGGTTAAGAACATCTTTTAACTTAATTAAACTTAAATAAATGATCTACGAGTTGCTACAAAATCATCGAGTAGTATATAAAAAAGTTATTATCTTGATATTCTCATGTTATTCCTAAAACAAACAAACAAAATACGTTTGGTTTTACAAAACATAACCTCACCTTTCGTAAACTCGAAGTATAGTTTTCAAAAATCAGACGAAAAGCATTACTTACTTTGTCCACAAGTCTCCATGGAGTTCACGTAAAGAAAATAAAATAAAACTTAAATAAATACATTCTCAAAACGTAAATATTAACAGCATAAAAGGCATATTTTTTTATGGAAGCATAGTTCCATATCTAACCTCCTCACAGCACTGAAGTTGTGCGACATACAATCCATACAACATGCAAGATGCAATATACCTAATAGCCAACTTCACATACGATGTATAGTGTCTGCAACTGAGCGCGAAAATTCAAAAATCATGACACACCTGTTGCAAATATACGCGTACAAATCGGATCTAATACGAGTACGCAGTTTTTCTAATTCAATTATCGTTCAATTAAGCAAATACCAAATTTCTCGTAAGGAACCAAGATATAGGTATACAGCTCTGATTCGAAAAATCAACAGGTTCCGCAAAAGTCGAAAAGTACAAATCATCAACTGCAAGAATCAGTGCTATCTTGAGCACAATTAAAGATTGTAAGGAGTGGCATAAATTCCGCCAAGTATATACACATCAGTATATACCTATATATAACTTTTAGAGCGATTATCCTCCATCTTGAGAACAGCTGTTGCGAATCTAACCTCAATCGCGAGGAGATCTGACACAACACCGTCATCCCCGAAGCCACCTACAAGCATCTGCAGCAGCTCATTTTCGCGGGCGATCCGGGCATTAATGAATCTTTAGTTTCAACTGCAGGCTTGCTACAAAAGCAGCATCAGGGTGAGTATGACAGACCTGGTCATGATCCTCTACACATAGCTGAGCGCGAGTTGACAGATAGCTACTGTTGTCTTTCGCTATATACATGTTGTACATATATCTATACGCTTTTGTAGAGTGTATAGGACGCTGATTTATTTTGGTCTTCTCATCGGCCTTGCAAATGTCATGTTCTTATTGATTTTCAGATGGCTCTCACCTTCCAACAAATATTTCTGGACGCCGGCAAGCTGGTGAACGAGATATCGACGCAAGAGAACACCGCCGACGTTTTGATATGCGAGATTCAGTCTGTCTGCAGTCAGATTGACAGTATGAAGCAGGTGAGTGTGGAAGTGTTGTTGTCATTGCTATATGTAGATGTACTTGAGCTTGTTTGGTCGGAAGGTGATTTGCATAATTTGGGATTTATTGATTAGACTTCTTTATTGTTCGAGCGGTAACTATGAATAGCTCTGGCTAAATTGTCTGTGTTGACCTAGTAAAGGAAGCCATATATGAGACTCGCTTCTTTATGAGCTCGAGTCGGATCCAGTCTTTTCAGTGTACTGTGTTGGTATTGGCATATTTGTTATTAAACTTTGGAAGTAATTTAATCAGTAATTAGTGAAACATATTGAAATACCAATCAGGTTGATTTATTGGAATTCAAGAATACATTGAAGACAATGAGTAGTAGCAATGTAAATGCTCAAGATGGGGAATCATTTTTCTTTACACCTAGTATAGCTATTTATTTGTGAATAAAAATAATCTTTTTTGTTGCAGTACCAAGAAGACATTGAGACATTGAATGCAACGACTAAGCAGAAGCCGCGTCAAGAAGTTATTGCTGGATTTCAAAAAGGAAATAATGGATATTTCAGAGAATTGCAGGCGGAAAACAAGGATCTCCGGTTAGCTCTGGAGGATTACCAAAAGGCATTAGAACAGATAATGTCAAAATACAGACAACAAACAGCTTATTTTCTGAAGCAGACAAAAAAGAATTACACTGCCATTCCGAGCAGCAAATGCTGTCCTGAGTACAACCAATGTAAATGTGTAGATGTAAGTGAACAATTGTCAAATCATGATATTTTACATTACTTTTACCGTTGTACTCATACATACAATTGTCACTTTTATTGCAGATAATAGATTCACAAGCTGAAAAGATCAATGAAATGGCAGCCGTCATGCGAACCGCTGCCGAGATCAACGAGGAGAGCGATATGAAGTTCGTCGAGACATTAGGCCGTTTGAAAGAAGAGAACACCGGTTTGCGAGAAATCCTGGACATGTCCAACAAATACGGTAGTCCGAAAAACGAAACCGTCGTCGAAAGCAAAACAGTGCAAACAGAGGAGATGTAAATGTGAATATACAGCAATTTTTTTACTAACAATGTGATATCCGCTGAATAATTGATGGAGCCGTACTTTGTTTGTATTATTTTTATCGGTTATCACAACAACAACAGCAAAAGTAGCAAAGTTCTCTCAAAGCAATTAAGTCGATGGTACACTTAGTAATAACAACGTAATGCAATTTAATATATTTAAAAAAAAAAATTCTTTGTTATTTATTAAACTTTTTGAATTTTTCGTTTATGTTACGTATTATAGTGATAAATACACGTACAGGTTTGAATGTATATATTAATGTTTTGCGTCAAACCAGAAGACAAAGTCTTTGTTCAATGAGTTATATGTATACCCGAAGAACACAAGGATTCATGTGTTGCGCAGGCATATGGATGGCGCCACTTTACACATTGTATCACTCTTTACCAAGTATAAACTTCTTTTTACACAAGTTTTATCGTTGAAGTTTGCAAAAAGTGTGTGTATTAAGCTAACAAAAGTAATAAATAAGTACACTTTTTTTACAAAAAATGCTCTCTGTTTATCTCATACTCTTACGCAACCCGAAAATTTTCCCAATTTTATTCTTCCCGGCGCGCATTTGTGTGTTTGTATGTGGTTTTGAAGCGATAAGGGCGAGCGATAAAGACCAGTATCGCGTGTTTATAAAGAGAAAAATTTGAGAAAGACGGCTGAAAGATAAGAGATAAGGACAGCCAAACATCTGCGCGAAAACTTAATGTTTCTGTTGGGCTTTTCTTTTATCTGAATCGCGTGCCCGCGAGGCTTATGCTTTTTATCTCCTGCAGTTGAATGTAGAAATTCGGAGTGACTGGCAGTAATGTTTTTCTGCCTGAGATACGGCATTTATTTACGCGTATTCTATGGAGGACGAAGAAGAAGAATGTCCATATTATAATACACAAACAATTTGTTTAATTAAACTGATGAGAAGCAAATTCCTCGCGTATAATGCGAATGTTTATAATTAAATTCGTAGTAAACCGCCTTTGCTCCTTACACAATGAAATAATAATAATTCACGAGAGCGAGAAATATTTTCCGTAGATGAGACATTTCGCTTGAATTAATTAATACTGACTTCAAATTGTTGAAGTACAGCCATTAGCCGATATTCTTTATAGACAAATTTTTCGTACATCAAGCATCATCTTTGAAAGTTTGCTGTTCCAGTTTTGAGAAAAAAAAAAAAACTTGAATTTTCGCAGGACTTTTTCCGGCCATTCCTTATTTTTCGAGAACTTTTTTAATTAGTTGGTCAGAAAGAAATTTGTTTTCAAACTTTCTCGGCAGAAACGGCAAAGAAAGCTCGAAAGATTTTTCAAGTACACGCAGATATATACAAAGCGCTCTCGTATTTGACTTCAATCAAATCTTAAGCTTATGCATTGAAAAATTTGCCCAAACTATTCAACAAATTTAAAGAAAAAAAAAAAGACCGTCATTCCCTCAATTCAAAAATTCCGATAATTGCCAAACGCAAAAAAATTCATCAATAACGCAAACCCTCCAAAAGTGCAGTACGAAAAAAAAGAGAAACTGCTCCAACTGCCAAACCGTCGTCGAGCGCCAAATGTTCGCGTATAGGTATATAGTATACATAGAACCGCCGGAAAAAAGGGAGCGTTAACAGGAAATCGTCGCGAGCGATAGGAAAGCGGGGAAACTCCTCTTCCGGAGTCTCCGATCCCCATCGCATATATATACACACACAGAGACATAAAAATTCGGTCGTGTCCGCCGACGAACAGGTGTTTCGCGTGAAAATTCGAAATGGCGCATATGTGCAACGGAAGAGGGGAAGAAAATTGCCGCACCCTAAAAACCTACGACGCATATCCGGCTTGTCCGTATACGTGTGTGTATAAAAAGGGACACGAGTCTCTCTTTTCCTTTGGCGAAATTGCGCGGCTGCTTTTTATGTACAGGGACACGACCGTGGGATCTCTCGAGGGCCGGTAAATCAAGGAACTGGATGTATATATACTTGAGAGGTGCTTGTGGATGGACGAGAGGCTTTTCCGGGAGGAATTGAAAATTTGCGGGAGAGAATATGGCTTTGATTTTTTTTTTCTTTTTGGAGGATATGAGGGGACAGTTGTTGTGTGTGTGCTTTTTGCCACGCTTTTTGTGGAACTTATTTTGCTTTCATGAGCTGGACGTGTTTTGATTGGATACTGGGGTGTTATGAAACACCGATGGCCGGGTAGTAAATTTATTTATTTTTTTGTTGTTGTGATTTTTTCGAAGCTTCAGTTTGTTTATTTAAGTAGTTCAATATTAGATAATAACGCTGTGTTTGATTAATGTATGATCAATTCGGTTGAGATATCCGCCGAACGTAAGAATTATTACAAATTCATTTATAATCGGATTTTGCATCAGCATTGATGAAAGAAATTGACAAGTGGGTCACAGTATGTATTTTCAGTTACATCGTTATCATTTATTCCGCATATCTCTCGAGAGTTTCTTAAACCGACAGTGTAAAATATATAACAAACTATATCGGTTTACGAAAATACACTCTTTCCTCTAATCTCCCTCAGGACGAAATTGGGAAACTTTAATTATTAAAGCCCATCAAGCGTATTCGAAAACTCACAAGCTTTTAGCCTCTCCGCACAAACTCCATCATATCGAAACGAAATATATACATCCCTCTCAATTTTTCCTCGCAAAAAAAAAGAAAAACCCGCATCTGTACTCCCCGAAAAATCTCCCCTTTATAACGCATCTCAAATTTATTGCACTTTTAGCGACGGCCATTCATCGCTATATGCGTATATACTATATCTCCAATATTTAAGCAGCCCAACGTAGCAAACACTAACTCCCGACAATGGCTCTCCGAAAAATCGGCGAAAATCCCATGGTTTTTCCCCCTCGCGCAACTGCACACCCTTCGTCCCATCGATTTTCGTACCTGCGATTTCCCCCCTATACATATAGAAACACACGCAAACCGTCAGGGGGCTGAAGTGAGCTTTTCGCCGGGTTAGAGTCGTAAATTTTCGCATATATATATACGGGCGAAAAAAAAGAGAAAAGACTGATGCTGTATTATATACCTATAGCAGCCGTTGCTACACTGCAGCCAGTCGTCGGCGAAATCCGGAAAAGCGAGGGGGATATCGCACATAAATAATACGCGCGCGGCGCTCTCTCTTTCCACTGCTATATTATACTCTATACCTAGCAGTAAAACCTACCCTTTTCCCTTTTGGCACGTCGAGGGGAGGAAGGAAAAAATTTTTCTTTTCCCTTCGAATGGCCTCGTCGTAAAATTCGAAATCTTCGCAAATAAAATGATTCCGACGCTTTATTGCACTGACTAATCCTTTTCCCGATCGGTTTTCTATAGTTATAGGTATATGGAGAGCCAGGTATACGAGAGCCGAGTCGTAAAACGGTGGGAAAACAACGTCAAGAGAGTCTTCCGGAGGCTGTAGTAATGAGTGTAGTATAGGGGAGAGAGAGAGAGAGAAGCCCTGCTGCAGAAGCGCCTTTTCGCGGGTGGCTAATGGAAGATGCGTGTATGCACACGTGTGCGTGTGATATATGTGAGGCGGCTGCAGGACTGACTTTGGCATACTTCTTGTGTTTCTTTTTTTTCTTTGGAGGCTGGCTTCCTTGATCTTTGATGGGATAAGAGGGAAAAATGCCGTTAGAACGTTTTGAGAGTATACTATTTATGGTTGCGGTGATTTTCGGACTGCGAGTCGTGATTTTCGAAACGTTAATTGGTACGTTTGCGAGAATATTTTCAGTTTGAATAAACAAAAGCTTATATTCGAATGAAGCATTTTCAATTACGCGCGAAAAACGCTGCAGTACTATATAACGTACTTCGCTCTCATTTTAATTAATTCTCACGTGTAAAGAGGCTCTCGAATATATATAGCTGTATATACCTTTTTAAAATTAAACTCAAAAGATTTATCATTCAAAAGTGCTCTCAGTCAAGCTCGAACCTTTTAACTCGCAAGGCAAAAAGCCCCGCGCGCAGTTGTTATAAATTTTACAACAACAATATAAATCTATATTTTCTCCTGCTGCAGCGGCGTAAATTAAAAGAAATACATATATATATACACAGCGCGCCCTCCTAATTACCCCATCATTTTCCTTCTTCTCTCCTCCCCTTCACTCAAGCGCAAGAGTTAATCAGCCTCATATATATAGAATAAAGAATCAAGAGCCGCTTTCATTTCAGCCGAAAACTCGCGCAGCAGCGAGACCCATGTGAGAGTATAATATTATAAGAAGAGAAAAGAGGAGAGGATGATGCTACACACACGCGCACTAAAAAGGATGCCTGCATTTTTTTCGACAGGGCCGTAGCTCGAGAGTTTTCTTTGACGCCGCGTTATGAGTAGGCGCCGCTGCTTATAATTAGTGAAAATTTTTTTTTGTTTATCCTAAATTTTTAACGAAAATTGTTTGCTCAAGTGATCCTTTTCCTCCTTAGAATATCGTGCTTTTTAAAGCCGTTTGGCGAATTCTCCCGCCGACTGGACACGAGAAAAGCTCCGAGACCTATGTTTTCTTCGCTCTACGGGGACTGCAGCACACACGCGTGGAATTTATCTCTTTTAAATTGAATTTCCCGACGGTACACACATGCGGGCGGATGAAAAGAGCGACGTGAAATCATGCGCCTTTTCTATATATACGCGCGACAAGAGGAATTCAACTCGTTGATTCTCTCGATCACATACAAGTGCCCCCTATATAAGGGGGTGAAACCATAATTATAATTCCCTATGAGAAAACTCACGCAGACATTTTTTTTTTCTCATACTGATCATTATTCAGCCTGCGCAAAAGAGGCCGACGACGTCGCAATGATCGTGAAAAGCGCGTTATATTCGCCAAGGCCGAAAAATCGGCTCGTAAGAAGAAAAAAAACACAGGCAAAAGAGAAACTTTCGAGACTATAGAGCCGAGGCCGAGAAATTGTGCAAAGCCCTTACGGCCCTGGCCTCGTTAAGCCGTTCTCGCGCAGCGGCTAGTATATAACTTGATCTAGTAGGACTAATACACTGTTGGCCTGGTGTGCAGTGCGTCGGCTAAAAAAAAAATACATCCATCGTATCCCGCAGCTAGTGAGAGAGGAATTCACGCGGAGGGAGATGGAAAAACTCGCTTTTATTGCCCCCACGCCAGGCTCTGCCGGCCTTATCTATCTTCTTCTTCTTCTTCTTCTTCTTCCATTGTGTGCGTGTTGCAGCGGTTTATACACGGGCTGAGAGAGTGAGAGAGGAAAATGTCTTGGTTCTTCTGCAGGAGTTACACACTCTCGGCGATTTTTTTTTTTCGCTCTGGGCTATTTATTTACGCGTCGCTATACGAGGACGAAGGACGTTATTGAAAGTTTGATTTTCTTGTATATACCTTATAGCTATTGGGCGAATTTTTGTATATGCAATCCGGTTAAAATTAGCATATTATTTTCGAATACGCGGTGAAAGCAGCTGTGTATATGACTTGCGGAAAAGCCGAAATATATTATATTTATCGGTGAAACGAACTTTCTCTTATCGCGATGCATATTACAGTTGCCGTCGTCTTTCTTCATCACCTTCTAATTCGCAGAACACCTAATGAAAAAAAAGAAGAAGTAGTAAAGGAGAAGCTCGCAAAAATAAGTTTTACCGGAAAACTCTGGGGAAGCTTAATCAAAAGAGTCAACGCGAATATCCATCCCGAAGCTCCTTCAATAAACTCGAAGGATATATACGTATATATATATATATATGTATATATATACGC